>JAQFYE010003238.1:0-15838 GCA_034694305.1 Protaphorura glebata
GGGTATAGTGAGCAACGAATTTTACAAAAAGTGGGAATAATTAGCCCGGTGGGAATAATTAGCCCTGCCTACCCTATGAGTAAATGTTACCACATATTCTTAGCACTTGTGTTTTTAAAATTCAATTTGTTTTTCTAAAGTGACTGAAATAACATCCATTGTGGTAAAACTAATGTTTTTGTACCAAATATGTACAAATGTTCACATCTTGAATTCCCATTGAAAAGTTTTCCGGAAGTTGTACCCCCGAGGGACCATTATTTCGTAAGGAAAAAAGACGTAAAACTTCGTAGGCTACTCACACTCACCCACTCAAAAAATATAGTCAAAATATGTCACCAGAATTCGTTTTTTAACTATTGAAGCTTAAAAGGTCAAAGTGCACAAGGATAACAGACGCCGTTTAAAATAAGTTTACGTTAATCGAACCTGTAAATCATCGTTTAGACTATTTGATTAGATCTCTAGATTTATTCTGTAATAGAATTTCGGACTTTTAGTGAGTCAATCCGGAAGAAATGTACTGAAAGAATTTCTTTTGGAAGCCAGACTGGTGGGAATAAAAATTGAATTCCGATCAATACTAAGAAATTATTCATTCATGACATTTGACCATAAATCACATACTGCACTGGTTTTGGCGATCCCAGGAGGATGCGACATTCGAGAGCTGAATTCGAAGGACCAGTAGTTGGAGATGAACTATTTTTCTGAGTCAATCAAATTTTCTATAAAATGTTCATATGGTGTCCTTTGAAACATTTTTAATTATAAAATTGACATCTGCCGTAAGATACGCTTTGAAATACACGATTACCGTAAATGACGAATTCTAGACCGGGTACTGAATGAATTGGTAAATATCTGTGATCACCGAAGGCACCGGACTAAATACAAGCTCAAGGTTCTAATCGGTCATTTCTGGATATATACTTTTCAAAAATAATATTTTCTTCAAATGACTGCAACACACGCCCGCCTTCAGGAATGCATAATGAGAATATTCTAATTCTCTCCATATCCGCCAAAACACAATTCATTAATAATAAACCTCTCAAAGTAATTGGCCTATTAATAATCCATGTAGTGGAACTTTATGGTACTACAACTATTCTGAACAATGGACCTTCCATTTTCCACGTTGTACATTTTACGAGTTTATGTTCAGACATTTTAATTATGATGCACAGGGTCTATGGAGAATCCTAAAATGAGTGGGTCAATAATAGTAGTTGTGAACTCAGGAAGTACATGAACGTATATTTGTACGCACGGCTGGGAATGACTAAAACGATGGAACATCAATCTAAATAAAGGAGGAATAAAACCGAGTTCTCTTTCCCAGGGAAAACATTTGTCTCACATTCAGAGGAATTACTTGTTTAATTTGGTTTGGATCTTGAAATATTGTGTGTCACATTAACTGAACAGAACAATTCCTCTACTTACCACATTTTGCTAGGGATCTCTCTAATAATCATTTATCAAGTATTTTTTTTATAAAGGTTGAATTTGTACTTATATCATTTTAATGCAGGGTTTCGAAAAATGTAAACCGCAATAAGTGCACAAAACAATTTTTTTCATAAGCATAAAATTTTTTAAATTGATATAACGTACTGAATACACAACCTTTTCCATATGTTGAAACTTTTCTGTTTCCTGTTACATGAATGATTTTAATTAAATAAACTAATCATCATAAATAAATTTTATCAAACTCAAAATCAGATGCTGGACAAAGCGGCACTAGATTAAAATTTTGAGATGGACGGAATGAGAAGGAGGTTCATAATGTTTCAAAGGAAATATTTCAAGTTCTGAATAGCTATAGGAAATGTAGAATTGTTATGATTTCATTTATACATCAGGGGAAATAGAAAAAAGTAGCGGATTCAATCTAGATTACGATACGTACATGTATAGATTTACTGCGTGATACTCATTCTCTATTCATATCCACGCGGCAGTTACTTTCTCTAACGACTTGTTTCAATTTAGACTCACCTTCCAGAATTCGAAAGCAGTTCGACTCTTACTGGAGGTAAACTTCATTCCAATCTGAATTCAGACTGGATAAATGTTATTCTAAGATATTTAAAAGAAATGCGAAAACAAGATGTCATAATTAATTTTTTTCTTTTAATTTCCACACTTCAATCCAGCTGTGAACAAACTGCGGGTAACTCATGATCCCCTTTTTCATAAACTTCCTGACAATTTTTTAGTCAAATGTGCGACAAAACGTTTCCAACTAAAATTTCTCTAAGTTGTCCTTTCACCCAGATTATTAGTTTTAGGGATTAGTCGAATCCCAACGCTACTAATTATTATTATATTACACTAATAAACTATTATACCCATCCGATCTGTGAATGTCATATTCAATTCAAAATATTAATGACTAGAATGATTGGAATGTCTTGAATTTTTGAACCAACATTTTTACTCATTGCCTTAATCTCTAAGGAAAATAATCAGTTCCCGTCTGTCAATCACACCGAAAATAACCCGCCAGAATTATATCGGTCTATACGTCGCGACCACCTGCACTTACACAATTTTGTCACCTGAATCCGGCCACGTAGGACAAATTTTAGGGTTATTTTATGGGTAATGACACAGAAGGAGCGTAGGTAAATAATAAAAGGGAGATAAGTTTGAATGGATTTATGATGGTTGGTCTGACTGACTAAACGTAAAATAAAGTGTATGAAAAAAGGATTTTGAAGAGGTAAGTGAGTCTGGTTCACATCTGTGGTGTTTGTGGAGGTAATAAATTGCCTCATTAATGGTTTGAGCCTCTCCGGTCCTCACTGACTCCTTCCAAACCGCTCATGCTTTTATAATGTTCAACTAAACCAACCAACCGTCCAAACTTTTCTCAGGACTAAGCTTCTATTTAGAAATTCCTTGTGAGATTGAAAACATGCATAGTGCGTAGTACTTCAGGCTCTAAGAAATTCTGAGAAAGTTGGGGAAACACCGAAACCATGTATTGCATACATTTCTAGGATCAAATTCTAGATATAAGAATCTGGAATCTAGAAGTTCCTCCATTCATGGCTAACCATCGTCTAGAAACTTATCAGACTCCTCATTCAAATCTTACTCTTCACTTTTTCCATGGTCATTGACTTTAAATCCACATCCACGAGCGGCAATGGAGCAAAGGAGTTGTGTTAGAATTAAATCCCTGAAAAGTCAACTTTCACCAAACTCGTAGAACGAAATCTCAAAATTTGGACCTAAATGCGAGAAAAGAGATGGCATTCGCAAATTCTTACTTTTTCGTAAGGGTCCAGTAGGAGAAATAGTATACATTTTTCGTCTTCATTAACGATAGCTCGTATATAATTCTCTACGGAAGTACATCTCATATTTTTGACATTATTCCAGACTTGAGTATAAGTGGACAAAACCATTATGAAACACTCCGTACAATACCATAAATAAATGAAAAATATTTTCGGGAATTAGCCAAATCAAAATGGACGTAACACTCCACATCAAACACAACCTTTGAAATAGTGTCGACTTTCAAGTCAATATTTCAACAACATTTGACGGCCTTCTTTTCACACTTGGGATGATGCGAATATTTATGTGTACGTCTCAGTCTAAAAAAATGTTGAACCAACAACCTGTTGTCAGTCATCCTTATTCCAATTCCAATTAGAATAAAAATTCACCCTATTCTGCAAAGTTCCCTTTACGTTACCGCTGTGTGTACTTATATTCCAATTTTTCGTTAAAAATTCATCCCATTTCTCTAGAGACTCCTAACCAAGTGACAGACTCTAGGTCTACACGTCCCTGCAAAATTCATGAACACACACTCTGTTTAAACACTCGCTTTTTTTTGCAATGATTTACCTGAGTCAACAAGAAATTATATCAACTCTTCAGCAAATCAACAGACAGTTGAAATTTTGGATCATTTTATAATCACTTTTGCAGACTTGTTTCATAATTTTTTGTGTTTACATTATTTCTAGTGACATAATTGTCGATTTCTCCAATTTTAAATCTACAATGCTCTTCTTACTTGGAAAACTGTTAATCTTTAAATAAACAAAAATGAGTTTGTTATTTCAAAAAAGGTGCTACTTATGTATGTAGCACCAACGACGACGAAGCGGGTCAATGACGCCATGTCTAAGCATTACTGGCATGGCTAATAGACTCAGATTTTCAGCGAAATGAAAATTATTATTCATAACTTGGATTTTGAAGACCTTACGCACGAAGTGTAATATAAGACTGACATGACTTCAAAGAAAGGGACTATTGTAGGTTAATTGTACAAAGAAATATTTAAATCTGAATCACCAATTTTAGTAAATGAAATGGAAACTCTGTTCTGTCCTTAGCTAGACATAAGGCGTTTTAAGAACTTGACATCTAAGATTTTGGATTCTGTCATCCAAATACTAGAGAGTTAATTAGTAGCATCCACCGAGCCATACTGAACAAAGTCTGTAGAAGAAAGGAATGAATAATAAACAGGGCATTAAGTACCAAATCCACTCAAGTAGTTGTCATTCTACTCATCATCTCACTCCCTTAAATTTGTGTACCGTGTATCACATTTTAGATTTTGTTTTACCGTTTGTTTATAATGTTCATGTAAACTACAAATATGACATGCTAAATAAATTGACACTTGATAACACGTAAACTTACAGCGCAATCGGTGTTTACAGCGTGTTTACAGCGCGATTGGTGTTTAAAGTGTGTCTACAGCGCAATTGGTGCAATTAGACGACAAAACGACGTATGGCTAAAATCTTAAAACTGAAATCGTATTTGCTTTGAAAACTGAAAAAGTCATAACCAGGACGCCTGGTGACTTTAAGTAACCATCTCGGAATCCATAATAATTGTTTTCATTATTCTAAGGCTATTTTCTGTAAAGAACATTGTTCATTGTAGTAATGGATGAAGTGTATGTGAAAGGGTAAATTTGTGCAATTTATTTCTTGGCCAGACCTCTTACGAACACACATGGCGAACTATTTTTTCACGAGATCTAATAAACATCTCTCCACTCTCAGACCAATTTATGAACGTCAAATTGAAAGCGGGAACATTTTTCACGCGCTCAGTCTCCTGTGCAAACTGGAATGTCCTACGAGTACTTCAAGTTATCCTCCAGTAGTTTCTGAGTTAACTCACAACTGTTTAGTATGACCACTTTCTTCTACTTTATTTATTATTAGTTATTTCAACCCACGCTCGTCATGCTCTAAGTTACTACTTGAACTGAATAAAATTTAATTAATGAAAGTCTTTTCAGAATTAACACTGCTTTTGTATTCTGGACAAAATTAAGCGCATTGAACCTCTGAAATTGCTTAAACTAAATATTACAATTTTTATATAAGTACAATATTCTGGTTTAATAAACATTTTGACAGAGATAATTTTTAATTTTTATACTAACCTGAATTTTAAAATAGTATAGAGTTAATGTTGATAATTTTAAAATTAATTAAATTTAAAAGCTGCATGGCGATTTTTATTACTCAGGGGTTTTGCCTCAAATCCTTAAGTTATCAAGAAAACTAAAAACTAACTCAGCATTTTCTGAACATTCCGTAGTGATTTATATTGCGGCCTTTCTATTATTCTTCAGTGCTCTCAATTCACTTTAATGCATGCCATTGCCAATATTTTTAAGGCCAAATTATTTCCATGAATGAGTAGTAGCATCTGATTTTTTCATAGTCATATGCCATATGTACCCAAAGAACATTCCAAGGATTTTTAGCACTCTCATAAAACCGAAACGGAAAAACCACGCAATAAAATAACACATTACGCGTTCTACTGGTTTCCCCCCGGTGAACACTGAACGCCATGTGCAAAGGTCTTGGGATCTCTTCTGGTTTCCGAATATTAATTGCGCCTTTAACGCATCTGCATCTGTTTTTATCATCATGGTTCACACACTTCACAAATATAATATATTTACACGGACAAAAACCTCGTAAAATTCAAATTCCGAAAAAGAAAGAAATAAGGTGCGCCTTTTTTCAAAGAATTAGGCCCATAAAAATATTCTGGCACTTCTTTCAATAAAACTACTCTGGATTTGGAAACCCTTAAATTTTAAAATTCATCCGTAGTCATAAAAAGCACTAGTTCGTATTGTCATTTCTTGGTTATAAAATTTCACTACGTGGGATTATCTCAGTGCACCCAGTTCACCGGTCTTTCTGATATGGACGTAAAACAAGTATGATGGCAATAAAAACAAATAATTTAAAAAGCGAGTTCGCGTTCGGATGGATTATATAGAAAAATTTAAAAAAAAAACGAAATAAATATTTTTTCAGATCTTGTACTGATTGATTTCAGCAAAAAGTTTTCACGTAGTTGAAATACTGACTTTTCTCTTCATTAGTTTAGTTTGTCAGAATCAGGACGAATATTGTATCTCAATTACCCAGAGACGTGGCAAATTAAGTGGGAATTTATGTGACATGTTTTCAAATTACATACCTTGAATTCGCGTCTGATATCTGAAATTTCATAATTTGTGAGTCAGAACGCGAGCATACATGGAATATAGAAATATTCGTAGTGCGATTCTCGGAGAAAAAAAACAGTTGAAGTTGAATTAGTGCTTCCCGTCAAAATAGTTCATATTCAGAATTGTGTTCCAATGATTGGCAATTAAAATTCCAATCTGGAAACAGCTTTCTTGGAATTGATCTCAAAGCTCATCATCACCGAGTCAGAACATATAAAAAGTCTGGTAGACTTCCAGAAATCAAAATATCGTCATAGAAAGATTACAAAATAGTACGTCCTGAAAATATTGAGAAAAACGGTATCATATATTTCTAATATTCATCCAGCACGTGTACGCACATATCGTATAGACTTGTGCTCAAAATGATTCTAATATTTAAAGAAAAAACTGAAATAGTTTTCACATTTGTAACTGTCAAACGCAAAATAGTATTCAGAGTAGAAAGCGAGGATCGGAGGATAGGATGAAGTTTTTTCACTTACTTATCGTCTGGTTTGAAGAAGAAATGAAAGCACAGAGAAAAAGTAAGCACGGCCGTAGAATACAAATACAAATCTGACGGAGTGAAACAGGAGATAACCACCCAGTTCTGTCCTCTTTAAGTATTCTATTGCCAATTTGAAAAAACGTAAACGTGTACAGAGCACAGCACAGCACAGCACAGCACTACAAGTACAAGTACAAGTTTACAACCCAAAAAAAACTGTAACTGTCTTTCCTTATATCTTTAGTATGTATTCAGTGACTCCAAATGTTGAAGTTTAGTCATTCAAAGTCGATAAAGCAATTACAGGGAGAAAGTCCTTTATGGAAATCTTGTTCCGATGGAATTGATTTACTTTTTCGGTGTACCTCAGATTTTTCATGTTGCACTTTGCCCCGAAGACTATGGTTTTGATGGAGTTTTTGGGTCTTGTTTAAAATGAAAATTTGTTAAAATTGATTCTGTTGGGAAACTAGAAGACGCTAGGAGGTCTTGAGCTATGAGAGGACCGAAAAGTTAGTAGAAGAGCTATTTTTGGCTAGTACCTTCTTTGGGAGTGAGTGACTGTGAAACTGGGTAAAAGTCCTCAACGATTCTCCATGATATATAATGTTGGGGCCGGCAGTGAAGAAGACTGCGGGCAAGCAGGGAAGGTGGCGAATTGGGGAATTCGAATAACGAATCCTGCGAAAGGCCGTGCCAGTGCGAAGCTGAAATCCTGGAGAAAGTTCTGGGTCTTGGTCTTGTTGTACGTAATGTCGGTTCCAGGCGGGGTTTTTGGCAGAATACCCCATACCCCTAACCATGGAACGGTAGAGGACAGGTAAGGAACCTAAGGCAATTGTTAGACATTGGGTTCTGGAAATACTGGATAAGGTGTGCATGTGCACACATACATGACACACACTTCTGCGTTCAACTCCAGCCCAGAAGACCAGGCCTCAAACTGTGGGCTTTCTCCAGAAGAGAAAGCATCCCAACCAGAAATCCTACCCTCCATTTCCTTTCTTAGGATGACAGGAATACGACCCATGTCTCTTGTCACCTACAGGGGATGGGATCTCCGAGTTACAATTTAAATTCCATCTACACTTCACAACCATCCTGTCACTTTTGATCACCAAATCTAAGTCAACCCCAAAATGACCAATCCGTATCCTTTGGGGAGAATGCCTTTCTTACGGCCCAATACATAGGTAGTAACGTCTATGACTTCCAAAACGAGCTCGAACCCTCAAATGTATAGACTGTCAATTTAAATAGTCATTAATTCATAGGGTAAGGCAGGCTAATACGCCCACTTTGGGAATGTGCGCTAATTAGCCCCATCCGCCATTTGCGGGCATGTTGTGAGGTTCCGATGCTCGTGTAGTTCAGGGGATGGAGCGTATTAGCACACTTGTTCACCGTTGGCCGCCGCCACTGAGACAATAATGTACCCAGATATAGGAGCTAATTAGCACACTTTTTGTTTTGTGTTAACGTTTCCATTTGCCTGCAAGGGGTGCTAATTAGCCCCATTCTCATTTGTGGGCGTGTTTTGGAAGTCACACGCTCATGTAGTTAAGGGGGTGTCTAATTAGCACACTCACTCGAAGGTGGGCCGTATTAGTCCACCTTACCCTACTTACCTGGAAGTCGAAGTTAACTGTCATCGCGTCTATATTACTTTCCATCAGGCCTCGGTTAGGTGCCATTTTTGTTAATTTTTACTTTTAACCTTTAATTGGCGACTTTCGGCGAAATTCCGGTCACCATCGTGTACATCATTTCCTGAACTTTGAGATCAAGAGGAAATACTACATGTACGTCCAAATTCTCTCGTAACATATTTGAGTCTGCACCCAGGTCTTACAACTGATCTGAATTGTAACACGTTACCCGTTATTTTGTTTTGATGAAACGGTTAGTTTGGCTGGAGCTGGATGAAGGAAAGTTAGAACATTTGAGTAAGTGAATGTAGTATGAGTGCAATCTGTCAAAGGGTTAATTTAATTTAGTCCAAGCACACGCCCTCTCACTCGCCCACATCAGGCTTTCATCAAATTACCCACTAATCGTGTGGAGCTGTAATTAGATACTTGTCAAATATTTGGAGTTTGGAATTGAACGGACATTTTCAGTTCTTGCGAAGCATTCCAAGTGTGAGGGACCACTTAACAAGATCATATTGTGACACAAATCGATTTGCAGTTAGCGCTAAAATTGGAATACAGTAATCAATACAGATCTCATTCTTATGACCCACCCTGTACGTAATTGCCACTCATCAAATCAAATAGTCGACCACCTACACTGAAAACGATTTTCTTTGCCTTGCTCCCAACTATCAATGGTGGCCATTTTTATTTTCAGAGAACCACCAGACGACGACTAGAATTACTTTGACCGAAAATAAAATTTGTAATCTTAACGACAAATTCTGCGTCATGTCTGGCACGTGGCGTTAGTGCTGTTAATTTTGAAGGGAGACATACATGATGTACTTAAATTGTTGATAAGTAAGAACCACAGATTAGAGGTAAAGTGGTAGGTAATGGAAAGAGAGTGAAGGAATGATTGGATAGAAATGGAATGGTATGGTTTTCATGCTTCGCTGCACCAAAATAGAGATCTCTGATGAATTTTCCTTCACTTGGTCAAGTCTGTCTTACAATTCCATAACGAAAATGTGGAGTTCCTTCATCAGTCTACCAGAAATAATTCTTCCGGTCTGATTTTCCCTTCTCTTCGTTGTTTGCTAATTTTCTGTGTCCCATTATGTTAGGTTGAACAGAATCCTGGTGCAGAGACTGAATACATTTCACCACGAACAACTCATGATTCCACGAATCAGAAGATTTAACTCAATTCAAGACTTGTCACAATGGCGTTCTCCCAAAATCTACCAGGGCTTAATTGGACGAACCAATTTATTACATATTACGTACATTTCCTAGGCCGTTGGATTCGACTGTATAATGCACGTTCGTTACTAGGCTTGGATTTGACGAAACGTTAAAATCAAAAGAATTATTTTTATTGTGCTAGGTTCATTTTCGGCATATAATTTTATTAGGCACTTTTGCATCAAATCGTACAGATGTGAACAATATGCCATAGCCGTTCGTCAAAGAGCAGCGTTTGATTGATTTTTGAAGAGAAATCGACTTGTAGGAATTGTTGAAAAAAATAGATAGAAACGATGCACAAGTCCGTTTTTGTAAATTTTTAAGCTTCGAGGGCGTTTTTGAAAAGCACTTGAAGAAATTACCACAAACTCTAGTCCATACTCCCCGAATTTGATAAATCCCAGAGCCAGAGCTGGTAGATAAATTCCGCATGACGATTTTATAAAATGTAGCTGTCATCGGAAATCTTAGATTCCAAGGCGTCTGACCTGTTGCATTCGACACGGTATTTGTTAAGTAGTGTTAGTAGAACAGTTACCAAATTCTATAGAGGGGTGGTCTAGATTTTAGAAATTTAAGGTTACCATTTTAATTTTTAATTTTGAAGAAGAAACTCGGAAATTATATTCGCTTGGATATTGTGAACAAGACCCCCACAGATTTGCAGTCGAGTTCAAACTATACAATTCTGTTTTTGATTAAGAAGGAAATGGAGTCTCGGAAGAAATCGTAATTCATTTCTATTTCCTCTACGTCTAGTCATACGCTTTGACTTGACTGCTCCGAGCATATAAGTCCAGGTAGACAAAGTCTTCAAATCATGTTCAGTCAGACCTAAAATTGAAACTTGAAAAGATCAGAAATATCAAATACAAATATACTACTTCCGAGCGTCTCAAAGTAAAGTAATAATGCGACTGTGTTTACGTCAAACGTTTTGTGCAATGTGAATACTGTACCATATTTCTTGTAAGGTCCGCCGTTTTGTATCCATAGTTCACGGTCGAAACATTCGCGAAGGTAATATTCTTCTGATAGAAGCTTTTCTGGAGGATTCTCTCGAACATCTCTGTGACCGTCCTTTTGGAAATGCCAACAGGACATAGTTACTCAGTTCATTTTACACAGAAGACTGAGTGCTTTAACTTTGAAATATATTAAACAGATAATTGACATTGCAATCGTAAAATTCTGGGCTTCAATTTCAAATTTACGAGATATCACATTTGTCGAATTGTCGAATTTAAGAGATAATAAAGTTACTGGTGCAATTTCTTGAAGATAGAACAAAATTAACCTGACCGGAACTTACTTCAAAAATTCTCATTTGGCTTCACAAAACTAGAAAAGCAGTCCCCAAAGTAAAACTATTTGTAAGACCGAACGAGGTAACATACAGATGTCAAATTTACAGTGCACTTCTCGAACGCATTTTTGCCGAAAAGCATTTTTCCTGTATAAAGACATAGTTCTTTAACTTTTTGTGTCCAAGAATTCTTTTACGTTCTCTCTGAACTTTGGCTTCGTGTTTGCAATTTTGACTGGGGGACTGGGATAGAAAATAGCTCAATTTCATGAGATATAAATTAAGCGTCTCAACAAATGAGCTTGATCCGGGAAAGGCAAGATTTATAAGCAGAATTGACATAATTCTGTCTAAAATGTGTTACCTTGTGAAAAGAGCTACGCATTTGCAGAACCATGTTCTTCACAATACTCAATTTCAGTCCAAATTCAAAAATGCATGTGAATAAAAGAAATACGTTGAATTTAACTTCGAGACTGAAAAGCTTAGGATTTAAATCTATCCGGCCTAGACTAGACATGAACGAAGTGGTGTTTCACCAGTGCGTTTCTTTGACTCTTCGACCTCGAAAGTCGTCTTCGTCGAAGGAAAACATTCCAAGCGGAAATGAAAGTTAATCCGAAAGCCCTAGCTCCAAACTTATTTCAATTTAATTAAGACGACAAAACTCACTCAGTCTTGACTTGACTCTGACTCCTCTACTCAATTAACTAGTATTGGTGAAACATGCATTTTGTAGCGAGACTCAATCCCCTCAAAGTGAATACAAGCTTCAATGTTCATCGCGTATATTTCATTCCGTAACGCGGCACCATGGCAGGAACCCTTGTAAAAGGATTAAAATTAAGTCTCTAGAATTTCAGAATTGGATTGGAATATCCACTTCGTAAGGTGTGATGTATTATTGCTCATCATTGACACTTCACCCAAAACGTGTGACTGAAATGAATGAGCTCCAATTATTATTAAATTAAGTCAAAAGAACTGAACTTATTGCTTTTTCTCGAGTCTGTGCACCAAAAAGACCTATAACACACCTATAATAACATATTTTACGTAGGGTAGGGTGGACTAATACGCCCCACCTTTGAGCGAGTGCGCTAATTAGCCCCACCCTTTAACTATATACATGACCATGTGACTACCGAAGCACGCCCACAAATGAAAATTAGCACACCTACCCGACAAAGGGAAACGTTAACACACAAAAAAGTGTGCTAATTAGCCCATATATCTTGGTAGGTATATTATTCTCCGTTGGGCAGGCTAACGGTGAACAGCTGGGCTAATGCGCTCACCCCTTTAACTGGAAACCTCACAGCATGCCCAGAAGTGGCGGATGGTGCTAATTAGCACACTTTTCCAAAGTCGGGCGAATTAGCACACTCTACCCTACAAGTTTAGGTCATTATCGAGAAAAAACCGAAAACACAGGATTCTGAATTATATTCTCTAAAAATGTTTACCTTTATTCATTTAAAAAAAATTAAGCCGTTCTCTGGAAAACTGCTATGAACCACCCTGTAGATGACTTTCGAGTAGGATTTAAAATGCCTACAACGTTAAGATAACACAGGGAATCTGTAAGACTGGGACAGTTTATAAACCCTTTGGTAGTCTTTTAGGTTGATATCTTATTTTTATAGAGCTTTGAGATGTATTGGCTGGAAAAGTCTGAGAATTCATGGATCCATTCCAGGATGAAATCTCTGGATTTCCAGAGGACTTGAAAAGGTTACATTTTCCCTTTTGAGTGTTCCCACACGACTCTCTGCCCTCTAGTACTTATATCGTATTGTAGTGCATGTATAAGATATTCAGCTATTCTCGATAAAGCTTTCAGTTCTAATGCATTCTATCGGATTATTCTGTATGGGTTACATTTCCATTACGCTCTCCAGCTACTCCAGGATTTCATTTCGACATCCACTAAAGTCTTCCTGGACCGAAGGACGTTTACCTATGTAAATATTATGCGTTTCCAAACTAATGTTGTCTGTTGTCTTTTCAAAATATTCTCAGGACATTGGGACATTTATGTCGAACTCCAGTGAATTCAAATCTGCAACAAATACGCTCGACTCGGACCCTGGACATTTCGTCCTTTCATATTTTGTCCTCACATGAAATTTAATTCGTTTGTTTGTATTATTTTTATCGAGTATGCTCCGAAATGATTTCACCGTAGGCTGCTTCTTATTTGAACGGTTCGCAATAAAAGATCTCAAAGTCGTAAGCAAAATTTGACGCTTGAAGTTTTGCTGCACGGGGTTATAAAATTGTATTTCTGTCTGATTACGGTAAAACCACTTGAAGTTTTTACATTTTATCACAACTCGCAATCCGTGAAAAGGTTATCTTCATTATGTAGTGTGAGTTGAGAGTAAGATTGATATAGAATAGCATTAGGATTGATTAACGTAACGTAATAGGTTTCATCACGGCTGCGTGTGCAGTGTCGGTGAAGTGGGTATGACTGAGAATTATCAGTACCCATCCCTGCCAGGCTAGCCATAAGGCTAGGGACTTTAATCTTTTGTATCTTCTTTCCTATGTTATTCTATCGCAATGCTACTCTCACAGTAGCTTTATAATTAAATAAACATCAAAGAAATGTCATGGGGTAAACAATTTTGCACTCAAAGAATTTACTTTCCATTCCAGGTCAGAGAGATTCATTTTCGGCGGACGCAAATATTTTTCTTTCTGTAAATAATTTAGAAGGGTCCCAAGAAACTCCCGCGACCCCATAACCGATCCTGGAGGACTTGGAAAAAATTGGGGATATTTGTCTTCGATCTAATAGACTCAATTTTTGTGGTACCTTGTATATGAATCATATCTAATTCTAAGAAATACGCATTCTGTCTTCCTTACTCCTCCGCTTCAAACAAACGAAGTTCAAATGGTTCCTGGACAATTCCTGTCGACGCGTGACCTTTAACATCTGAATTTGGAATTGGACTTGGACAAACTCCAGACTCCAGGTCTACGTGCTTACATTATTTACTCCTCATTTTATCCACTCCATGCTTCTTTGTACCAACTCCAATGTACACTTTATTTCCGACATGAACAGAAACAGAAACAACGGCGGGATGGTGTAAATTGAGTCTGTTCTGTGTTCCAGCAGATTGTTCCAATTCCACACGTCCGGGTACCTCCTTTCCATTTTCTACTAAAATCTCACCTCCACAATTTTCCGGGATATGGTTTTGAGATGAAGAAAAAAATTGTTCCAGCCTGTCTCACAAGGGAGGTGTGTCTGGGCCCAATACTCAAAACCGGTAAACAATCTACTCGGAGTTCGAAATCAAAATTGTAGTTCAAAAATGGACTTAATCTGCCATAAGAAATCCTCAGAATTCGGAAACATCATTAGGCTGCTAACTTATACAATCTTCTGATCTGCTCTTTACACCCAAAATCAGCCCCTTGTTTTGTTTGAGTTTCCAAGTACTAAGAAGCACCTTCTGTTGTGTTTCCAGCTCCAGCTGAGGTAAATCACACCAGGAGGTCTAAAGGTATGAAACCGAAACCCTGGAAATATTCCGGGACGGGAGTATGAATATATATGGCGGTAATTTCCTAATGCCTGCCTACCTTAAAGTGTGCTGCACGTGGTGGAGATAATTGTCTGGGCCACGGTCTTTGCACACGTACAATTCTGGAACAGTATACCACTTTGTCGTTGTGACATTTTTGTATTATTTTCATCATCTATGGACTACTTAGAGACAGTTTCGTCAAGATGCATTGAAGATAAGTTGCCCAGAGAAATGATGCGCTTGAATAAAAATAGAGAGTATCCCTGGTTATTTGCATCGCTCATGTCCAAATTTAATAAGGGCCGGAAGATTTCAAAACAGTAGACAATTCAGTTCAAGGATTAACTTCCAGACATATTTCATCATAACACAATATTTACTGTCTAGAATTTTGTTTGAAAAAGAAACTGAATTTTTGTGCTGCATGTCTGGTTTTGTTATTTGCTGCCCAGGGCAGTTTATTAGAATAACAGCATTTGATTTACGCATGTCTCCTATTCATTGTCGTGTCGTTTGTAAGGACCCCGAACTGTCATGAAAAACTTGAATGACAAGCTAAACATCTTTTACTTTTGAATTTAGAACTTTAACTCTGTATTTTTCTGACGACTTTGTTTTGACTCCAAGTTGATAGTTTTTGTTCTCAAAACGATCCACCGAAGTGATCGTCAGCGTCATATCCCAAACTTCAAAACTGCCAAATATGGATGACTCCAAAGTTTGGACTTCGATTCTGTCTCAAATTCTCTGACGGGTCGGTTAAATACACATTGTTGGTTTTTTTTTCTATATGAATGCTTATCTGACGGATTTGATTCCCTTGGTACCAATGTTCCTTCCATTCCTCCCGAAACTTCTGAAAACGTCAGTCAAACCAATGCCGTATGTTTATGTGAGTAGACTCTCGTACTCGTACTCAATGCCCGTACATGCTACTCTAGATTCGCGCCTCCGCTTGCCACCGGTGGCACCACTGCACACTATGTTTGTGTACCGTAAATGACCGATTAGTAGACCCGCCTACTATTCGTTCAGGCCAGGTCGGAGGTCACAGACTTTCACCACTTT
>JAQFYE010003239.1:0-15833 GCA_034694305.1 Protaphorura glebata
ATGGACAGATGCAGATCCGACAAACGAAACAAACAACTGTCTAATCAATTGACTGAAATTCTTGAACTACGAAAATACCAATCAAGAGTAGAAAAGTTATCTGCGTGGTTGCGTCTCAATTAAATTAACTGAAATTATTCCGCGGAAGGAATGTATCTTTCACAAAGTCAGAGTCAAAAATGAAGATATACATTTTGTAAAGTCCTTGGAAATGTTTTCTTCTTTTTGAAAAAGTGAGATGTATGTATGTATTGAGTATGTTTGTAAATATTTTAAAGATAAAGAAGGCTTGTTGACAAAAGAAGGCTACCTAGCAACCAAATACAACTAGACTTAAGAAAGTAACTAAATGATTCCGGAATCGACTGGAGAGGAAAGATACCATTCGGTTGTCTAACAACAAAATGAACTTATATTTTAATGTCCATTTTTTGTGGAAACGTGAATAAATTATTCCGGAATCGACTAGGAAGGCAGAGATGTTAATATGTTTGGGTCGCGTCCCGTAGCAATAGAATGGAATTAAAATATTTGAATGTCCACTTTTCGCGTCCTACGGCTAGGCATATTCGGCCGTATGGCCAGGCTTTCTTAAAGATTCAAACATGTAAGCTGCTTGCTGCATGTTTTCAAGACAATTGATTATTATTTTTCTGCATTTGTTTTATAAAACATCAATAAGTTCTAAAGGTCGTCCGTTTGGAGACATATTTTTTTCTGAAAAACAAATATGTATATTTTGATTTGTTTCAAAAAGTAAAAGAAGCGTTCAAATCTGCATTTCAAGTAGCTTTGTCCTTGAGAAGTTTAGATGATTTATGACGTTCTTAGTTGGGCACGTGTTGATGTCTCCTCTAAATATCTGCGTAAATCATCCCGAAATACCTAATTTCATTTCGTTGCCAAAATTCGTGTTTTCTATTTTTGCCCTGCTGCACGTGCGAAGGTTCTAATTTTGCAATTGAAAATTTGCAATTCTTCACTTCAGTCAAATTCCTTTGTTATGATTTATTACTCAATATTGTAGCTACGACTTGATCCAACAATTTAAATGTTATTTTTGATTTTTAGAACGTCATCTATCCAGTGAATCCTGGTTCGACTAATCTTCTTGAAATTTCTTTTGATGACTCCGCATGATATCTTACTGACCCCGCCTTAATATCACTGGCCGAATCTTAAGGGTTCCGGTATAATAAAATAAAGTGCGGGGAGGGTAACGGCAGTTGAGTTTTGGGATTTGAACCATCTATCATTCAGCCCTTGCCGGTCAAAATTCGAAGAATCAACAGCCGTTGATTGACCCGAGCCAGTTTGTTATAGTGTGTCCTTAACGCATTCTTAATTATACTCCATTATCTTGAACACGGGTTAACCAATTATCTGAAGGAGTTATGTATATATGAGACCTTCTGCACTCGCGTTGAAAGTCATTATTGTCTGTCACTTTTTGTTCACACTTAAGAAAATTAGGTTTATAGCTAGTGCCCTATATGCATATATTATATAACCCTATCTTGTGTAAGTAATTTCAAACTTAAAATAGAAATTCCCAAAAATAAGTTTAGACGGTCTGTCGTACAGAAGGTTAGAGACAATTCTTTCAAAAGCAAGCACTTTCATTCTCGGCTTTGTGGCCGACGGATCATAAATTATATTTTCCAGTTTCGGACGTAGTTCATTGGAGAAATTTTTACGGCAGTATAAAGTTTCTGACGTTTGTCGACTGCGATCGATCTGGGTACTTCACTTAAATCTTTACAACACTCAATTTAATAAGAGCAAAAATTACAATAAATATTTCTGATTTGTGATCTGGCCTCAACGATTTTCAATTTTAGAGAAAGTAATTTCTCTGACTCTCTTGCGCTAATTTCTTACGATTAGAGTCAGGTCAATCGAGTTGGCTAAATTTGGACTGCTCTGTAAAAGTGATACTTAAAATTAGAAATTTTGACTCGGGTAGATATTTCATAATTATAAAAATATTTTAAAAGTATAAAACAAAATAATTTCGACTTTCAAATTGTTGGCGATTGACAATTGGGTTCAATATAGAGACAATGTAAACGTTAAATAATTTCGTGCCCCTTTTGCCACGCGGTTCTAGGAGTCATAATCATTTCTTCAGCGTGGATAAAATAAGTTTGAAAGGAGAGATTTTTGCTAACATTTTGTACGTAATTTTTGTGAAATGGTATAACTTCGCAGCGTGGCAGCACAAGATGAGAAGGTTGACGCTATTTTAGAGTCTATCGCATTGGCTTGACATACTTTTACGTTTCGAAAGCCCTTGTCCGTGATTTACGGGTTTTGATTTTGATGAACTTGGCCATTTACCACAGCAGCACTAGCTGTTCCGTACACCAACAAATTCTATGGCAGTTTGAACATGAGAAATTAACGGTAATTCGAGGGCGATACTCATTACAGCTGTAACATTTTGTAGCAGACATAATCCACGGGGCAACTTGACATGTGCTATGATACGAGGTACTGCATAAAGTGTAATAACTCGAATCACGCCAGTACATAATAATATTATGTACTGATGACACCGGTGCGATATGGTATAAAAGGTATGCTAAGGCACACCTACTGTCTCTTATTTCAAGCAGTATTATGGTCAAATGCCTCAGAGGGTATAAACAATACACAAAACATATGTATAATATATACAAGGTCATTTTCATGTCCTTAATTGTTATACAAATTGTTATTATAAATATTCGTACAACAGTGAGAAGGAATTATGGCGACCAAGGAGCAGGAATTTGGCGATGTACTTCCAATTCTACCTGAAAAGCCGCCAGGTTGGGGAGCGCGTCATACAGTCGTCGTTCTCGGTTTTTTGGGCTTTGCTGCTTCATACGCAATGAGATTCAATTTGGTAAATTGTTTAATTATTTTGAGGGGTTAATCTTTGTCTCTGATCACAGATAATTTCCAATATACATGTGTTAAGAAGTTACGGAATTCAAAATTGTTCTGCCAGACGACATACCGATATCTTTCAAATCAAAATGTCTCTCGTTTTCCTTATAGTCCCTCGCAATTGTAGCAATGGTAAACACAACGAAACATGGATCGGTGACACCGACTACTGGACTGGTCAATTATACAGGAAATTATCTGAATTTGAGTGCTGCATTATCAACAATGCCAGCATTTACCGTAAATCATCTAGAAAGTTGCCCAGATTTGAAGGCATTAGAACTAGAAGAGAAAGCGAAAGGCGGAACTTCGGAACAACCCAATGGGGAATTCAATTGGAATGAAGCCGAACAAGGGGTTATTCTTGGGTCGTTTTTCTGGGGCTACGTCGTGACGCAACTTCCGGGAGGAATAATATCACAAAAGTATGGTGGAAAGTGGCCTTTAGGTTTGGGACTTCTAATAACGGCCGTATTTGCTCTTCTTACGCCTGTGGCCGCCCGTATTGATAAATCACTGTTGATATTTGTTCGAGTTGTTCAAGGGTTGGGAGAGGTAAGCAAAAGTAGTGTTCGTTCGAATCTAAAAACAAACGCATTCAATTAGGGTTAGGCTAGGGTACCACTTTCTCACACGAAACTCAAGTCAAGGTCAGGGTAAACTTCTAAAAATTGTCATTTCAAAGTGTCCTGGTTAAGAATATGATGATTTTATCGACAGATGAACGTATCTTTTAAATATCCATTTATTGATTAAAACTTTCGGGATGTTGTCAATATAATTTACATGGAAGGGATTGCGTTCATGGAATAATGTTTAAAAAAACTTGTAGCAGTGATCCAAAATTTGATCTGCCGATAAATTTCACTTTTTGATAATGTTTACACCACAATGGATTTGACGCGAACATATCTTCCAAATCGACTCATGATTTATAAAATTTGTTACTTAAGTTATAGATCTTTGTTTCGAGTCTCGGCCTTAGAAAATCAAAACATATTTCTTCACTTTTCATTTTTATTCCCCGGGTTCTTGATTATAATTTATGAACTAATTCTAGGGATTAACGACACCCGCATTTCATGTAATCCTGGCGAATTGGGCTCCACCTCAAGAAAGGAGTAATTTGGGCAGCATCGCATATGCAGGTTGGTTATTTTTAGTTTGTTAAAAAGCTTAACAGCAGCTATTTCTCCGATCCGATCATAATATTAGACATATCGTTTCTCTGATCGAACCAGGAAATAGTAAAGCAGATAATGGATCGAGTATCGAACTAATAGCAAACTAGTTAACATGAGTCTTCTCTATCTCTATCTTCTATACGCATCAAGGGACCCGAAACTGGGCCGAAGTTATCAGACCACTGCTCTATTCTGTTCGACTGAACTTCATATGGACTAATTTATTCAAACTTTCAGGTGCACAATTTGGAACTGCTGCAACGATGATTGTTAGTGGAGCAATAATTCACTCAAATTTCTTGGGCGGTTGGCCAGCAGTATTTTATGTGATGGGAATTTTTACGATCATATGGTTTGTTCTTTGGTGCTTTCTCATGTTCGATAGCCCTGCTGAACATCCACGAATTTCACACCAAGAACTTATTTATATTCAGAAGTCTTTGGGAAATCAATCATCTAAAGTACGTACACCGTAACTACATTTTAATAAACGGTCGGGGAAACGTTGTTCTTACAGATATAGCTAGTAGAAAAGTCTTTCCACTTATGTGTAAGTGTTAGCATAGCGCCAGGACCGTAACACACTGACCTTACTTATAGTTAGTGTTAGTGTTGCCTTATCGCTTAGTTATACGTTCTATGAATCATGTGTTCATGTGCATTTAGAATGTAATGATAAGTGTACACCAAGGTATTTGTTAATGCATTTTCTAATAGGCACGAAACTTGCAGAAACTTAGTTTTAAATGCTTTTTTTGCGAAACTTATACATTTTATCAAACAGGTGAAGGTGAAGACACCATGGTTGAAAATATTTACGTCAATTCCTGTTTGGGCTATTATTATTGGACATACGGGGCACACTTGGGGACTCTACACACTTCTTACTGAGCTACCGACGTATATGAAAACCGTTCTTCATTTTGACATTAAGCAGGTAAGGGAGTTTGAAAAATTGAGTATCAGGTGCAATAATACATTTGCGCTTTTTCGGCCCCAAACATATTTCCAGTGAATACAAAATTATTTTGATTTAACTGCCATCATCGCCATCAGAAATTAACCAATTTTTCCTCAGATCGGACTGACTTTTTCTACAGATATACCTAGATATCGATATTGTTAACACTATGAACAAAGTTTGAATTAAAAAGAACAAAACCCACATGGTCAGCAGCTCAGAAGCATCAGACCGGCTGAGCTGTGAGGGCTTCTCCCCAGCAGTTCTCTGCCTTCGCTTATAACGGTTGTTGTCAACCCCATTTGGTTGAATTGACTTTTCGGAATAAATCTTCAGACTTCGTTCTTGAGGTCAATGCCTAGATTTTTGTAAAAGTATTTTAAAATATTTTATATTCCATACTTATTATTCTAGCCTTAAAAATTCTGATTTTGAATCTAATAAATTAAACTGTATATACCACTAATGACCGCATGGAACCCTGTGTTTGTATTTTAAAATAACCACTATCAGACTCTTGGTTGTACTTTAGCTCCGGATTTTACTCGGACCGGGGTTTAAATTTTCCAATTAATGTTCAATTGAAAGCACTCACATAAGCCCTGCGGCGTAATGTTGATACCCAGAATCGGCCAATTATAACTACATTGCTCAAACGTTTTCTATCGATTACAGAATAGCTGGATGTCTGCTCTGCCGTACATAATGATGTGGCTCTTGTCAATGGTTCTGACAAAAGTGGCAGACTTTTTCATACAAAGAAAATTTTTCAGGGTTGTTGTCGTTAGAAAAATTTGCCAAACGACAGGTAGCATAATTTTCAGAACACTTTGTAAAGTATTTGGCTAACGACTTTTAAACTATTTTACAGCTCACTGGGGTTCTGCCTTGGCACTGATTGCAGCTTCATACTCTGGATGTAACCGAGTTTTGACAGTGGCACTGCTCACGATAGCTGTTGGAATCAATGGGGCAGTTTATGGTGGATACGTAGTAAACCACGTTGATATCGCAGCAAATCATGCCGGAATTTTAATGGGCATCACTAATACGTTCTCGAATTTGTGTGGATTTGGAGCTCCTTACGTTGCTGGAATAATTATCAATGAAAATGTGAGTAGAGAAAATTAATTCAGAGTCCATTGTATTGTTTAATGAGTTTCGTTATATTTATAATTTGCAGACGTCTCTGGAAAGATGGCAGCTCGTATTTTTTATCGCAGCCGGTGTGTATTTTTTCGAAGTTCTTGCGTTCGACATTATGGCTTCGAGTACAGAACAATCCTGGAATAGGCCAGTACAAGAAAATTTTGAAAATTCAGACAATTCGGAGCTACCAATACAAATTACCGAAGACAGCATGAATATACCAAAAAAATATGGTACGCGACTTACGGCTGGAAAATTGTAGGACTGTTACAGGAGAGACTATAATACAGGGTGGTTCATAATCTTACGGAGATATACATCTTATATACAATTTTTTTGATCTAATGAGCTAATGGTACCACATAGAGAAGCGCAGAAATATTAGGCACAAAATTCGATATGTGCTATCCATCCGAGGTTATAAATTCAATACGATTTGTGTGATCAATAGCGCAGAGATTCCACATTAAACGTTCTGTTCTATAACATTCAGAATCAGTTTTTCCCGAAATTATGGAACTGTGCAGCTTGGGTTGCAGTGGGTAAGACGATACTCCATGGGTCGTCGAGAATCCTACTAATCCTACACTCAAATACGTATGGCGATAAGTAATGATAAGCGATTTCGTTGAATTATTAACTGAAATTCGATAGAATTCAAAATTCATGACAGCCAAGAATCCTTAAGAATTAGCGATAATGACGTACAAACCATTCCAAGTAGACTTAATCCTATTCCGAAATTAATATATTTTCGAAAATATTAGATTCCTGAAATTAATTACGCCGAACAACTAGTTCGACATAAAGCTGGAAAGCCTGTTACATATTTACTAAAAACCCCAATATAATAAAATGTATATTTTCCTGGAGAGAATAAATTTTGTCATAAAAATTGTGAAAATCTGTATATTAATAATTTATTCTTCCTTAACTTATTAAATTCGTTATTCACATATAAAAAAACTAATTGGATTGAGTGAAGTCAACCGGTAGCCGGGTTCACAGTTGTGTAGGCTTGTATATCGCGTACTCAGAGCCAGCCAACAATAATATAAAACTGTTAATTTTACGAGAAGACGTCCGTTCAGTTCAAGAGCGTACTTTGTCAGGTTGAAGTTGTAATTGAACTTTAGGTGTTAAATAGCTGCAATGATCACAATTGCTACTAGCAGAAGTATTATTACAACCCAGTAACCTATGAATTAAATGAAAACATTAGAAACGTTGTTCGAAATTCCATATTCACATTTCTCATGCTTACCGCAAGTTTTATCCTTTGAGTCGATTGTTCTCACCCGACCAGTTTCACCGACCAACCGGTCTCTCGTTCTGTCAACATGGTCCGTAATATCCTCAATAAGGTCTGGAGAAAGGAAGTTTGTGTAATTAATAGATGTTAGATGCTACAATTGCAGTACTTATCTTTACAAATCTTTACGAATTACCATTCTGATAGTCCACTTCGCTCCCAATAACTGTAGCAATTTGCTTCTGCCGTGATATTACCTCAGATAAAGCTTCCAACCCTCGATCCTGTTCTGCAAACATGAAATTTTTATACAATTAGAGCAATGATTGCAACTGCAAGTAGTTATTGTCCTTGCCACTCTCCGTAGTTTTATATCTGCATTTCGTTAGATCGCAGGTCGCAACACACGTGCAAATAGGGGTCGTAACAGTTTACTAAATATTGAAAACAAAACTTATAGCGATTTTTGGTTTTAGGGTTAACTGTCAGCTTGAAGGTACTCTACCGTGGTTCGTGGGGTTGAAGAGTACAACTTCCCATTCTTGGGAAACAATTATAACAATTCGATCCTTCGGTCAAACAAAGTAATTAATGGATTAGCCTTCCATTTGACTGTGACGCAGCGAAGGTACTCCTAGTTGTAGACAAACCTTCCAGTGGAGAGAATCGTCTTGCAACGACATGTCCGACCGAGTTATCGAATATCGAATCACCTCGAATTGCGAGGAAGCAAAAGTATTAACACGTTACGGCTTTTGCTGCTTTGCAATTCAACAAAGTTCATACCTTCAATAATCTGGTACTGTTGTTCCCTGAGTTGAGGGACCGAGTGACCCCTGGTGTGTTGTTGTTCATCATCTTGGTCATCATTTCCCCATCCAGTAGTCCCCATGTCTCCTAACCCTCGACCTGAACTCGAGGGACCACCGAGCAAGGCATATCGACCCGAACTGTTCGACATTTCTTCAATTTCCGCTGACAACTGTCTGTCATAAAAATAATTGTTCAGTTTTTTGCGCAAGTGGCTTGGAACCATTGTCGTCACATTCGACTTTTTCAGTGAATACCTGGTATTTCAAAAACGAGAATAGGACTTCTAAAACTTACTGTTAACCAAGGTTAAGCTCGAGAAAACTTCTGAAAGTTGGATCTTCGATGGATAAACAATTCAAATTGCAGCAAAACCTACGGTGACGATATGGTGAAATTCAATTGTATTGTCGCATTTGGTGCATGGATTCCAAACTTTAGAATTTTGCATTCACGCACAAAATAAAAACAAAACCAAAAATTTCAGAACTATTCTACTCAAAAAATTTATGACGTCTCTCAACTTTCGTTGGAATTGGAAAATCTCAATTACGCCCAGCTGTTTGGACTTGGGGAATTGTCAGCACGTGATTTTTGTGGTTGAGGCATTAGGCAGTCTCATCCAGCCCCCAAACCCAGATCTAATGGCCTTTCGAAATTGAATCGACGATGATAATAAATAATAATATTATTATTATTATTTTTGAAGTTCAACAGTTAATATGCAGTTTTGCAAAATAATTTTAATTTATAAATTGCTAAGTAAAAAACACGAGGAACAAAGGAAGAATTTCTAAAGAAATAATTTCTAAAATCTGACATCCGAGGGAAATCACACAAAGTAGTAATTATTTCCAAGTTGAAAGTTGAACTGCAGAAGGCAGAAGATACATAATTGAATGAACCAATAACTATAAAATATTTTCTAGTCAAATTCCATAACTAAATCATTTAAAAATGAATGTACATTCTATATCTATCTATCTATATCTATTATTCCGGAACATGTCAATTTAACCAGCGACCTCGGTTGTATCAAAATGTAATAATGGAGCTATTTGGGGTATACAGGGTGCTTCAAAATAATCTCAAGATTCTTCAGGACCACTGATTATACAACACATATTATCTTGACATCAAGGAACGAAAACGAAAACGTCAAAACATTTTTCATTTATTTTGTTATTGTTGTAACGTAAAACGTAATGCCTGAATGTGAATGAAAATAGCGTGAATTCTGAGACACGAGGAGATGCGCCATATGGCGTGAGTTTGAAGAAACTGTATTTGATTTCTATCATTCTGTTCATCATTTCGTTCTCGGTTGCATTGAAGCCTGAAGGATGTTGGGCTGAGGAGTTTGGACTGAACGTTAGTTCCGCAAAACCCTTGTCTCGTTTTACTCTCTGGCTCAAAAAGTGTGAACTTGGTGTTTACTCACATACGGAACTTTATTCATCTCTCTCATCACACACATAAATACTGACAAAAATTACGAAATCCGACAAAACCCAACAGATCGACGGAAACGGAAAGCCTGAACAGAACGGAATAAGCCAGAACTCAGTCCAGTTCTACCTCCAGCACCCGATAATCAATTCTGAAGGTCCAATACTCACAAACAATAACAAAAAATAAGAAGGATTTTTTTTGGCAAAAAAAATACACGAAGATAAGGAGAAGGACATAAACACACGATTAGTGAAACCCAAGGGTGACGTAATTTCTGCCCTGTCTCGAAAAGTAAGTCAAATTCAAATTCAATTATTAGTCAAATATTCAAGTTCAACTTAACTTAAGTCACGAAAGTTACGAAACAAATGTTGTAGTTAATAATGACGCATCAGTTCAGTTCAGTTAGTTTAGTTTAGCAGGTTAGGTGGTTTAGAGGTTGGGTTTCCTGAACGGGAACTGCGTCAGTGTGAAAAATGGACACCCCCGCCAACAATTATTGACAATACGTTTATGCCAGAAATAAAATAGGAGATCTCAATTTCATCTGCTGTCGTTTCAGATCATTCTGTTGTTCGAAGCACTATGTTTCAATCGAAAGAAATATAGGAAATAATAATTTCTATCTGTAATGCATTAAAAATTATAACATTAGTTGAGCAAATGATAATTTGTATCCTGTGTCCTCTGGGCAATCTTTGTATAGGAAGACGGTGACAGAATAAATTCAATTTACTTTTGTGTTGAAAAAAAAATATGCATAGTAAGTATATATTTTTCTTAAAAAGAGTTTGAAAAAGAGTTCAGACTTGAAGATTACACTGATTTACAAGTCAATTTTCAAATTTAAAAAAAATATATACATGACTAGCTAATCGTCGGAGAAGTCGAGATTTCCAAATTATTTTTATATTCTGGTGTAAGCGTAGTGTTGGAGATTCTGTCGTCCTCTCATCGGATTAGGTACCCAGCCGTAATTAGGGCTAGACCAGAATTATTGATCGAGCTCTAGGGGATGGCGATTTGACCATTATTGTTACTATTTCCGGAGTACATATCATTGTTTTGCGTTGTTTGAATTTTGAATTTGTTATTCGCTCTCCTGATAGAATTCTAGACGGAAAGAGCAGAAGTACAACTAAAATATTGAATCATATTGTCATATTGTATTGTATATTGTTGACATTGTCTTACGTGACGAGAGAACTTCATTACCAACTATTCCTTGCATAATTTATGCCAAGTTGAAAACTTTGATTGGGAGTCCCTTTCTCAAATAAATAGAGTAAGCTTAAAATGAACTGAAATTGAAATGGCTTCTCAACCTCGATATTTTACTTTGTTTAATCATTCTCATGAAGGTACAGTAATTAGCAAATTTCAAACAATATAAATGAAAAAATATGTAAAAGGAGGTAATGTCAGTCATAAACTTAACAGATCGAAAGATCGATTTTTTTTTCTTTTGTAATAGTAGCTTGAAATTCTACTGTATATTGTTTCCATTCTCATCCTCTTTAGAATCTACGTACGTAACGTAAAAGTGAAATGTCGATTTTTAGGCATGGATTTTCTATTTTGAACTCGGAAGGACTTGCATATACCAAAAAGTCAAGGTTACAATTAAACTAAATTGAATTTTAAAATTTCATAGAAGACAGTTTTGCATTGACATAAAGCTTGTCGGTCACCTTGTTTATGATTTGCACTGTATCGATTGGGTTGAATAAATATTAACCATTTTGTGATTTGACTTTGACATGAGTGATACGAAACTTGCATTATTTGAGTTTACCAGTCCGAACCTGTAAGGATAAGGTTATCGATCTGTCAACATTTAAACATCATACATTACATTGCATTATTCATTAATGCGAGAACTGTTCGCAATTTGTAATTATCAAATCATTTATCATGCGCATTCCTTCCTTTGTAGTATTTTGTAAAGCAAATAAATTATTAATTATTTGTGAAAAGTATTAGTCATTAGTTGAGTGAGATTTCGAAGTTTCACATTCCAGTGACGAAAATGACGATGTAATAGAGGGAAGGGGATGGAAATACGAGATTACGTTTTAACCAATGTAGAAAAATTTCCAGAAAGAAACAATGAATTATTTAATTTTTCTGAAGTATGTGCTTCCTGATTTTTCAAAGTAGGGGTTACGGAATATTAGCGCGCGCTTGTAAAGCTGAGCTTCAATTATATTTTCCACTTATCTTCTTCCACTTTTTGAGTTGGATTTTCTTAAAAACAATTAATAACTGTTCAACTTACTATTTCATGACTATTAATTCATTAATCCTACCTGCTGGGACCAGAGCCGAAGCCAGGATTTTGGCGCCCTTGGGCACATGAAGAAAAATCGCCCTTATAAAAATTTATTTCGAATAGAGGTTTATTAGTATTTTCATGATGTAATCCATTCTGCACCCCTTATTGTCGACACCAGGAAAGGTCAACTAGTTAGGCGGGTAACGGAGGATGTCTCCCGACGAAATGTGTTGGGGTGCGCGACCGCCGGAGGCGAAATTTTTTTTGAGGTTAGGTTGAAATTGACGGCATGTAAAAGTTGTTTTTTGGCGAAATGTAGGGAAAATGGCATCCTAAAACTTGTCGGTTTTCTCAGTACTAAGCTTAAATTTGAGAAAAATTGACAATCGGCCCGAAGGGCGTAGTTTTTTTAGCTTTCTTCACAACATGCTGAAAAAGGAGACATTTCGCTAGAATTCTTTCCTTGTTCGTTCTAAGTTGAAATACAAAATGGATAATCGGCTCGAAGGGCCGAAATTTTTCAGTGTTATACTACATTTCAATTAAAATTATTACATTTTTTCAATTTTTTGCGTCCCCGCGCCCTTGGGCGGATGCCCGTACTTGCCCATTCCTAGCTTCGGCTCTGGCTGGGACTTAAGTGTTATACTTCTGTTTTAAAGTCAGGCTGGTCAGTTAAAAAAGGGGATATGAATTACAGATGTTCTTCTATTCATATTTATAATCACAGCTTAAAATACACCTAGCTGGTGCCTACGTAATTGTCAATCATGTGCCAACCATCGCGTTAGTCAGTAATCTCAAATCAATACCGTCCCACCCGGAACACTCGTCATTAAATAAATTGATTCATAGCTGTACATACGTAAGCCTGCCTTTAATAGTCCACCGTGTATTTTGCATATAAGTTGTAAAAAATATGGTTTAGGTACAGTACTTTTACTTTCAAAAACGTCATAGCAAACTTTGAGCTCTTTTACTGTACTATACGTTTATGACTCTATTGTTTGTTCCAGCTCAGTTTGTCCTATGAAGAACACCTACGTAATGTTGATGGACAACTGTTTTTTCACTCCTGTTAATCGTCATCCATTTAATAATATCCAGAGAAAGATTGAAAACTTCAAAGAGTTATAAGAAAGAGAGAAAACACAACGAGTGCAGCTTGAACCTCCTTAACTTTTGAGAACAAATAACCGAAACTCCAGGTCCAAGAATTGAAGGTAGGTTCGTATTACTTTTTAATTAATTTCATTTGAATATCAAATACCATAGAGTGTACGGGAGCATTTCTGCCTTAGAAAACGACCCTTCCTTCCCGTACGGTTTGGGTTTGGTTTCTCCCTTAACGTGATATTCCAATGCATTCAAACATACAAGTTAAGCAAAATACAAAAGTAAACCCAATAGTCTCAAATATTAACCGATATTCTCTTATGTCTGCATGACTTGAGTACAATTATGACTGGTTATTTGGGACGTATTTGGTTCACTGATAAAACTTTCAAACATTCAACCTTCCGAACCGACGAAATCCTCTTAAATATTGTCGACCAGGATTTCTAATTCTGAACTTCATCCTTCGTCGGTCATATTCTTGATTTGAGTTTTAAAGGGGTTCCTTTTTACATGGACTTCAAGTTTCCGAAAATCTGAAACTGAATTTTTAGAGCTTTAGATTACTCGTATTGTGGGTCATAAGTTTATTCCCTCAATAATGTTTGAATTACATGATCTAATGAACCCAGTTGAATTTGAGAAAAGAAAACAATGATCATATTCAACTATTCAACCAAGCGAAAAGTTCGTAAACAATAGAAGAATATATTTTTGACATTTTATTTCGCCAATTGAAATGGGCGCGCTCGAAGTATACGACGGAACATTCATTCGTAAACCTATTTTGAACTTTCTGTGAACACTTTTTAAGGACGCATTTCCTGTTTACAGGTTACACTTCTGTCAATTTAGACGATGGACAGATTCAAAATAGGGAAAACGAGAGTGTGAGTTGAAAACGAGGGAAGTTAGGCTTGGATGGGTGACACGTGTATTTTGCCCTGCCTTCCGTGGTGGAAAGGTGACACTTGAGTTCATCTCGACCTCACTCCACTCAGGAGTGAGGAACTTTTTCACAGAACATTAATTTTTTGACTCCCGTATTTGAAATCTGTGAAACATTTCTGGTCTATAGAGCTGAAAGGTTAATTAAAAAAATTGTGACGGAGTATTTGAAGAGTGAAAAAGGTCAAAATCAAAATCCCGTCTAGTCGTGTGTGACTCGCAGAATCTTCCACCGACTTCTGTTTATGTACTGAGAACGGGAAACGACCGTCGCGCCTCTATCACCCTCGTTTTCCCTATAGGTGGTGTGCCGCCAACCGCAAGCATGCTCATTTTCTCTCCTCCGCAGCCTCAACTTCTAAACAAGGCTACGGGGGACTCATCATTTTTTTTCTCATATCTAAACAGTGTTAGAATGAGTCATTTCAAGAATTTATGTGTGCTACATCCAATTTTTTTAAAAATATGTGCGCGGTGCGAAAAGAGCAATAGTGACAGGTCGGGGAACAAAATAAAATTATTCGAATTCTTAGAAAATATCATTTGATACCGTAACGGCGAGAGGGAAATTTAGTATTTTGTGAATAGGGAAAATACACGTACAAGCAAAATATTGTTGTCCCCCGAGCACTCTTGATCCTCAATGAGTACTTCACCGTCCGCACCAGTCACATGACTTTTTGAATCTGGCCATCGTATATTGGATTGTTTCTTTGCATTTGTTTTGATTAGCTTAGCTTGACGCAGGGCCGGACTGGCCATAAGGGAGGGCGGGCGATCGCCCGGTACGCCCCCCTGTAAATTTAACATTAGGGGCATGGAGGTAATTAAGGCGCCCTTTGCGTTTGCCCCATGCGTCTAATATTAACTGCCCTCGGCGCCCCTGGGTTGCGAGTCCGGCCCTGGCTTGACGGCGAAGTTAGAGGTGGGAAAGGGCCGGCTTTTTCCGGCCCGGCCCTACAAGTCTTCCTCGCTCGGCCCGGCCCGGCCCGGCCCTACAAAATTATTTTCCATCTAACATCTGGCCCGGCCCGGCCCTCGTGTCCGAAAAATTCGTCGGCCTGGCCCGGCCCGGCCCTTGACAGTTGCACCAGATTCTCAGCCCGGTCCGGCCCTTTTCTAGGGCCGGCTCGGCCCTTATACATCTCTACCCCATACTAGTGCTTATTAGTCTGCTTATTTTATCGTGAAAATATTTTAGGGCCGACCCGGCCCGGCCCTTTGAACATTATCATTACCGTCTTGGCCCCGTCCGACCCTAGTTTGTATCGGGAAAATTCGTTGGCTCGGCCCGGCCCGGCCCTTGCCAGTTATGCCCGCTTTTCGGCCCGGCCCTTTCCCACCTCTAGGCGAAGTGGAACAGTTTAGTGTGAAAACAGGATTGATTTTTCTTTGATTAAGTGATTTCAATTTTTTACTGTTTTTACCCCTCTCCGTTGAGGTGACAAACATCAAGAATTATTCTCGACAGTTTACCTTCAGTGCTGTCAATGATGGAGAAAGTTAATTTCTGTTGATGTCATTATTATTGCGAAAGGCGGAACGACTGAGCTATGCAATGGTCCTTGGTGTGTGTGTGTCTGTGTGTGTGTCTGTGTGTTTGTCTGTCGCCACTCTAGTTTTCACAGTTTTTGCCCGATACACTTCAAACTCGGTGAGTATGACCCTTGGGCCGTAGCTCCGGCTAAGTTCGTTAACCAACGTCATCGGACCACTACTAGGGGTACTTGTCTGTATAAACCTGGTCAAAAG
>JAQFYE010003240.1:0-15825 GCA_034694305.1 Protaphorura glebata
GGCAATGTGATTAGATCGGATCAGAGCGAAGTCTGTGACAAGACCCAAAGGGTGAAAGTAACCGGACTTTAAACTCTTAATATTTATTTATTTATATTTATTTAATTCACTTCGTTTTTCATTGTTCAAGAGCATAATATGTCACGTCATACTATGCACATTGGATTTCAATATTCCTAGTTGATTTTTAATTTGGATTTGCTGAGTTGACTTGAGTTGTTCAGTTCAATTGGCGACGACAAAGAAAAAGATGAGCGCCAAGAGAATGATGTACTGGGAATTTTGAGCTGGATCAGTCCGAGTGCCCAGCGCTTCACAATTCTGCTTCAAATCTTTTTTGGGAATATCCGAGGGAACACAGATTGCTGATCCCACGATGCATTCACACTTGCCGGAGACCGAACATTGTATACTGTCCAGGCAATGACGTTCATAAAGTGCCTTTAATTCCATCCTAGGTAACTTCATAATCTGGAATTCAAATGGAAACATTGAGACAATTTGACAACTTTTCTACTGGGTAAGTTCATAATGTCCGAACAAGAGAGAACCGATTAAACCAGGATTTTTTAAGAGTCCAACAGAAGTTGGTTCGAATCCTGTAGCAACGTCATAGTTCCGGCCCCACACCATGTCAACATCACGGTCATGAGTCAACTGATTGACCTGTGACCTCGGGGGTTGGATGCAGAGAAAAATGTTAGAGGAAAATTTGCTTGTCTAAATGAGTGGAACAACTTTTGTAGGGGTCATTTTGTTGGTTAAGAGGGAGCCAAAGGTCGAACTTTCGTAACCTATGGAGGTCACCAGAGTTGACCTTTCGTGTTGGTACCTTCAAAAACGTTGTTCAGGATGTCAAGGGGTACAATATATTAAAAAATCAGCCAATTCAGACCGGGGAGCATTTGCCGTGACTTTTTTGCGGTGTCATTTGAAATGGAAATCAAATGATCCGATCGGAGCGTTAGTTTATATCTTTTAACTTACGTCTTTCCCGTGTTTCTTTGTAAGATCTCCGTATTTCTGAAAGATTTCATTTTGAGGAAAGCATGGGTCACCAATTCTAGCACGCCATTTCACTGTACAGTCGTTGAATTCCTCCAGGGCTTTTTCCATCTCTTCAGTGGACACGGGCTTTCCAGTCGAGGAGTCTCCTTTAAGAACAGCTTCCAAGTGTTGGACGTTGTTCAAAATGACCACGATTAGAACAAGCCCAGCAGTGAAAACCCAAACTCCCATCTTCTCGATTTTTCCTACGGTCGGTCAAAAAATCAGAATTATGTAAAAAATGAAAATTAATGGACGCGTGTATCGGATGAAAATATTTCGCAGACAGAATCAAATTTTGCGAACCATCGAGGTTTTGGATGTTGAAACAATAAACAAAACACACTCGACCGTTGTCCAGAGAATTAGATTGGCCATATTAAAAGTAATTGAAATTCTTAAGAATATAAAAAATTCTCCCTTATTAGTTCCGTACATGAATTATCAAACTCAAACTATCTTGACTATACTTTCTTACTACGTAAGCTCATACTGTCAAGCCAAAACAAAACATGCTTTCTTATCTCAAAACTGCTGAAGCTGCACAATTAGACCTACGGTATTTCTCCCGTGTCACCAGTAATGATGTCAGTGGGTCAACGATGCTATAACTATGCATTACTGGTATGTCCAAAACTTTCATGCAGGTTGCTATAGGAATTGAACAACTTTGTGTACGTAGGACTCAAATTTTACAGCCGTCATTTATAGACGTAACTTATGGTCACATGCTTAATCACTTGAATCTTACTTCAACTGACTTAAAATGTTGACCTCATGAATGAAAATTACCAGATATTTTTATTTAATTTCCTTTATAAATTAGACCCGCTAGTATTCCTACAATTTATAATTCGACGCCTTGCATTTTCTATGATAGGGTAAAATAATAAAATTAAAAGCTAACGCCTGGTTTTAAAACCGGCGCAGCTGATGATTCCTAGTGTGAGTCCAGAATTAGAGAGAACAAATACGATAAACGCCTGATTACAAACCCGGGTTTCTATTTAGATCCGGAACCTCGTACCCTAGCTTTCAATTGTGCACATGAGCAAGGCGGTCTTATAAGAATAACCTAACCGGTAGCCCGGATTCTATGTATTTTAACCCAGGTTTGTAATCGGTAATTTACGGTAAATTAATGTCTTAATGCTGTCGGACATTCATGAGAACTCAAGATCGAAGAAAATTAATGTAAATATGAACATATCCGGATAATACCAAGGGGAAATTGAATTTCAGTTCTACACAATTAAAAGAATCACACAATATTTATTCAATTCACTTCTTTTTCATTGTTCAAAAGCATATGTCACGTCATACTATGCATACATGATTTCAATATTTGTACTTTATTTTGAATTTGGAGTCGATGAGTTGATTTGATTTGTTCAGTTCAATTGGCGACAAAGAAAAGGATGAGCGCCAAGAGCATCATGTACTGGAAATTTTGAGCTGGACTAGCACGAGTGCCTGTAGGCTTTTCAATTTTGCTGTCGCAATTCTGTTTCAAATCTTTTTTGGGAATACTCGAGTTAACACAGGGAGATGATTCCACGATGGAGCCGTCGCATTCACACTTGCCGGCGTCCAAACACTCTAGACGGCCCACGCAAAAGAGTTGAAAAAGTGCCTTGATTTCCGCCTTTGGAATCTTAGTAATCCGGAATTCCAATGAAAACATTGACATAATTTTACAACTTTTTGACTGGGCAAGATCATAGTGTCTAAACAAAAGAGAACCAAACCAGAACTTTTCAAAATTAGAGTCCAACCTAAGCTGGTTCGATCCTGTAGCAACGTCATAGTTCCGTCCCTACCATTAATGTTTAGCCATGACGGCATTGACCCACTGAAGTCGTAACTGGTGACACTGCAGAGACAGAGTCTCCATGGCGTAGTTCACAAGTTTTGAACAACAATTCCCACCAAATTTCAAATGAAAATCAAATGATCCGATCATTTATTATATTTTATCTTACGCCTGTCCCGTGCTTCTTTGCAAGATCTTTGTATTTCTTGTTGTTTTCGATTACATTAAGGCACCGGTCACCAATTCTAGCACGCCATTTTACTGTACATTCGTTGTATTCCTTCCGGGCTTTTTTGTTCTCTTCAGTGTCTTCAGGCTATCTGACGGAAATCCTATCTGACGGAAATCCTGAAAAATCTTCGGTTGCAATCCATTGGAGGAGTCTCCCTTAGGAACAGCTATCAAGGGTTGAACGTTGTTCAAAATGACCACGAATAGAACAAGTCCAGCAGTGACATCCCAAACTCCCATCCTGTCAATTTTTCCCACGGTCGCTCAAACGTTCAAAATGTGGACGAGAAAATAAATGGAGGTGTGTATCGGATGAAAATATTTCGCAGACTGAATCAAATTTTGCGAATCATCTGGGGTTTGGAGGTTGGAAACAAAACACCCTCGACCGTTGTCAAGAGAATTAGATTGGCCATACTAAGTAGATGTAATTGAAATTCTCAAGAAATTAACAAAATAAGCAATATTTGGGTAATGAAAGGTATAGTTTAGTAATATAAAGCTATACTTGGGGAGTATAAGCAGAATAGTTGTTTAATAATAATAACCCTGGAATATTTGAGGATCACAAGTCAAGTCCTAGAACTTGAATATTTTCTGAACATGTTGTATTTTGTGTATGGGGGAATCAATCTTTTTGAATTGGAAAAGTGGTGAGGGCTCTGAAGTCTGAAATACACTTAAAAACCACTTGGGAAATCTTCAGCCTTCTGTTCCTGTACAGAATCCTGGTTCCTGGTTCGTACCTCTCACTCAACTTTTTTTTTATTCTCATAAAGGATATCCTTATGCGTTTCCTCTAAACCAACAACAAGAGCTAGGATAAAAAATGTGCAGTATTGCCATGAAGTACGATTTTTTGAATTAACACTTATGCAGTTTATGCACACAAATCCACGTGCACGTAAGCTTGTAACGTGAGTCAGACAGAATTTTTTTCTATTTGCAGATCATCATCCCAAAACCAACCTCACATAATAGATCAAAGAGCTTTTCTCTGATGTCAGGTTCAATGAATTTGAAGGGTGGATCGTAGAGAGCAAGGTTAGGGGGTGAAACATTTTTTTAAAAAAATATTGAAAAATATTAAATCTTTCATCGGGTCGGGAATAATATAAATTCAAAATATTAAAATTGCGGTAAGTTGACACCAGTAGGACATCATTGGTAATGTCCTATGCCATGCTGTACACAGTTAACCATATTTTGCCAATCTGATATATTTTTATATAGTTTTTTAACTAATGGCTTCAAAAAACACATTTTTGAAAAAATCATTCATTTTTTAGAGAACTGGTCCCGGAAAGTATGGAAGTCTGTTATATTCGGATGACATATTCTGCATGGATGGTTCAGAATAGACCAGTTCGTCAGTGATTTGATTTGATGTGGAAATGATCCCTAGAAATGAGTCAGGGGACTCAGTGGGTGGCCCCGAAAAAGTCAAGTAATAAATCAAAACCCTTGAAAACTCGATCTGGAGCGCTTAATTGAATTCAATGATAATGAGGGAGTCTTAAGCGATCACAGTCACAGTCACAGTGAGTCCCATACATACGCAGTTGCCGCGCCGTAACGGTTTATGTCACAGGCATTCTCACAAATCGGCATATCGGAAAAATTACGAACGGTTCCCTAGTTGGTTTAATATAGCCTAGTCAAATCTATGATACTTTCAATAGAATAGGTGTTAACCTTATTGGTCTTTGGCCAGAAATTTTACCTCCCTTTATAAATACGTACATCATTGTCGCAATAAACTATTTGTCTAAGTATGTTATAACTAAGGCAGTCAGAAATGTAAAATAACTTGACGACGATTCCTAACCAGGTTAGCTCATACTGTCAAAAAAATCGGTTATTCTTAACGGTAATAAGCTTACCCAATACTGAAGTCGTGTAGTTATGTTAGTACCTATGACATATGTGGACTTGAATGACAATAATGCAATTGTGAAGGTTAAATTTCCACAATAGAAATGAGGAATGATTTTATTTTGTGTTTTTGCTCGACTGCGGGTTCCCCTTCGGACCGGGTACTTTATTTTCGGGTATTTTGGACCGTTTGGTTTGGTTTTGTGCATGGCATTGCAGTAGGAAGGAAGTTGGATGATTACAATTAAGTAAATATGATTAACATATAGATGAGTTGAGGAAGAAGTCCAAGTCATTCAAATTAATCCAATGTTATGAGTTGAGAGTAAACAATGGGAATGGGACTGGATTCACTGGATGGATGGCCAAGGGAGTCATAAGCATGATCGTACTTTATAAACCTTGGGCTTTATGTTGTCTCAAAAGTAAAACACTCAACCTCCGCACAACTAAAACTCTCCCCAGTGTCAAATTTATGTTGATTAAATCCACTTCTTTTTTCATTTTTTCAGCCCAAGGCACTAAGGCATCCATACAATGCAATGCAATTCGACTCACTTTCTCCGCTAATGTCCGTCCTACTTTCTTCCAAGGAGAAAGGAGGTCTCGGTCTCACAATTCAAATTTTGACGACATTTAACCTTATTTTAAGTCAATTCTACTCAAAAATATTATTATAATCATAATAAATTGACAACTTCACTATTAGGTAAGCTCATACTGTCGGAACAAAAAAGGAAAGAAGGATTTTGCAAAAGGTTACTGTAAAGAGAGCACGGCAAAATATTCCCTGTCAGAATTGACTGCATTTTGGATATCTTATAGCCCTTGACCTCCTGAACAACTTTTGTGAAGGTTGTACACCCAAGAGTGGCCATGCCGAAATATAAGGGTTCACCAAATCCGCCCTGGGCGTAGGAATGCCACCCGTGTATTTGTTGGGACCTTCACAAAAGTTGTTGAGGAGGTCAAAGGTTATAACATATCCAAAATGAACGCAATTCTGACAAGGGATCATTGCCGCGCGCTTCTTTGACTATCACAGGCAATGGTTTGATTCCTGTAGCAACCTGAAAATCTTGGGCATGCCAGTAATGCTTAGTCATGTCGTCATGCAAGACTGGTGACACGGAAGAGATAGAATTCCTCCATAAATTCCGTTCCGCGTAAAATCCTTCAGTGTATTTGTAGGAAATGAGTTGAAGGAAAGAAGGGGTTTACGACAAGGCCGTAAACAAAGCGATGTTCTTTAGTGTGAAGACGTGATAAGAGAAAGTGACGGTTTCAAAGTTAAAGTCTTAAATAGCGGAGAAAGCGGAAAAGGAAAAGTCAAAGTGACAGCTTTCCTTATTTTTACGTCTTATCTGCTAACTCAGCTACTCACAGCCAGCATTACTTAACAACTGACTGCACTACTAGGTAAGTTCAAACATCATTTTCATTAAAAATACACACAATATATGGGCGGTCGTTCTAATTAGGTAAATACGGTATACTATATTTTTACTGTGAGAAAGTTTTGTAATCCTACGTTGAATGGTCGACGTTCGACAAGTTAAGTTGTATGTTAGCAAATAAAGACACGTGTCCATCCGTTCAGACTCAAAATTGAGTGAATAATATGATCCAGGATATTGACATTCAGATGAGTGATCGCGCGGGACGTGTCATACTCCTCGGGTTGCTTCGGAGAACATCAGTTCCTGTCACGATTTTGAAATTGTGAATTATGAAGTAAATAATTTTGTTTTTAAATTTTGAAAACTCTTAATTTATTAAATTTCTTTTGAAATTCGTTATTTTTTTTCAAAATTTTTGAGAAATGTATGAATTTTCATGGAACTTATGACTTTTTATAATTTTGATGCGAACCAAAAATAATTGCACCACCCTACGTGAGGTCACGTATGTTTATGCCGCGGTCCGGCGCCGACGTTCGATTTCTCTCCCTCTCTGGAAATGTCAATAAAGAAGCAAAAACGGATTTGGTTTTTTTCTTTTTGGGTTTCATTTTTTGGTGAGTTCAAAAAAAGTTCAAAATTTTTTTTTCAAAAATACGAGGCAGACTATCTCACAATCAGTTGGATTTTTGACACACAAAAATCATTTTGAGTTTTGGCTGTACATCGAATAATTATTCGGTCAATTAGCTTCTGTTTTAATAAGAGGATTCTTGACTTCGGATGGATGAATCATTGGGGAAAATACCGTAAATGACCGATTACAATCCCGGTGCTTAATAGTGACCTGGGCTCGAATACAAACCGGGTTCTCTATGGCTCAACCGGGCTTTCTATGGCTTAGCAGCCATTGCAGCCGCGCGGTATTTTCAGGTTCAAATTCGAATTCTGTAATTTAATTATTAGAAACCGGTCTCGAATACAAACCTGATCCTTAATACTAACCGTGTCTGAAACGTGCAAGATTAAATAGTAAACCGGGTTTGTGATCGGTAATTTACGGTACTTACTTTAAACTCATTCTGTAACAATTGTGTTGGCGGACTTAGTAGCTGATCTTGCAAATTCCTTCTAATTTTTCTGCAGAGAACAACAACGCCGTTCATCCGGTCGGTCGGTGAAGAATGTGCTAAACTGCATATTAATTTGGTCTTGTTCCAAAACGAGTGTTTTGGTAACTGATTTCACTTCCACTTGTGCAAAGTGAACTGTCAAAGGCGATAATCGGATAAATACATAGTCAATACATCAGAACAAAAGATTAGAATTGGACCAATTAAAACCGGTGAGTTAGAAAATATTATTAATCATTTGATTGATTAGTTTAGCTTGACCTAAAAACTATAATATACAGGGTGTCCACGAAGAAGCGCTTAGTTGTTTGGGTATTCTTCGTTGTTGGGCGATTTAATCTGATTGCCTGTAATTTAAATTTCTGTAACTTAAGCCAAAAATTATGCTCTATTTTGTGGACACCCTGTACTATAATGAACCATCCAAGATCAAACAACGAAGTATCGTATGTTTTCGTGCATACAGGGTGTCCTATATAAAATTGTAATTTAGAATTCTTGATTTTATACTTTTGATTCTAACGTGGTTTCTCTAATTGGACACCCTGTACTGCAAGAAATCGCCTATATTTCCAATCAAATTAGAGAAGTATTTTCTTCGACTTCACTCGAAAATAAGAATCTTAGTTGTATGTATACGTATACATTATATTTTGTCAGGAATCTTAATTATTTTTTAAATATTCAGATTTTTATCATCAAAATTATGAAATAGTTCATTTTCCGTTGAATTTCAAAAAAATACACCATTTTCTACTCATTTTCTTCCTATATTTTTCTACCTATACAGTGTGTTGAATAGGAAATGCTAGATGTCACATTTATTAAGTGGAGGTTTTATCTCAGTGTACAGGGTGTCTAATATGTATTGTCCCCCCCCTACAGCAGTAACCGCAATAGGCACAGATACACCCAATACATCGTTGGAAAGATCAGCTCAAGTGGGATCACTGACATATCACTTGAGCGCAGTAGCGCGTCGCGTTCGCGCGCCGTGAAAAATAATAGGGTTTTCGCCGTTTTTTAGTCGCTTTTTCACGGTCCTCCGTCTGAATCTTTTAAAAACTTCAAAAAATCGAAAGACGAACTTCACCACTGCATTCGCAAGTGCTTTCTGAAAGTTTTGAGCCATGGTTAGACAACTTCTGAGGAAGTGTACAATGTTTTCACAAAAAGTGAAATTTTGAGGAAAATCAACGCGCTCAAAAATTCTCGAACCATGGCTCAAAATTTTCAGAATGCATTCGGGAATGCAGTGGCGAAGTTCGTTTTTCGATTTTTTGAAGTTTTTACCGTTGTTCAGACATAAGACTGTGAAAAAGCGGCTGGAAAACGGCGGAAACCATATTTTCTTTCTTTCACAGCGCGCCGCGCGCGGACGCGACGTGCTACTGCGCTAAATGATATGTCATATATTCCACTTGAGCTGATCATTCCAACAATGTAATTGGTGTGTCTGTGCCTATCGTGGTTAGTGCTGTAGAAAGGGGACAATACATATTAGACACCCTGTACGATGGAGCCTTTAAGGCTTTAGTAGTTTATTTACATACATAAATACGGTTATGAAGAGAGTCAAGAGAGTTTAGATTGTTTTAAATCATTGTGTGTCTATTTCATTTCTGTGGAATGTTGTTTTGACCTGATTTTGTTGAATTGAGTAAATAAACAAGGTCTAGTAGATAAAAGTATGGAATATTTAGGTTTAAGAAATATACATATAATGCACACATTATCTGAATGGTGAACGAACAGAGCGAGAGCAAGGTTCGGAAAAATCATGATTTTTATATAAAAACCAAAAAATCAGATTTTTAGGATATATATCCGATTTTTTTGATATATATCCGGATTATTTGATTTATATCGGGCAGATAAAAATCCATTAAAATCCTGATATATATCCGATTTTTTTTATATATATTCAATGTTTTGATATATATCCAACTTTTTTTATATATATGTCCGCCTGCGTTCGTAATTTGAATATTCGGCTAACGTTACATTCAAACTACTACGTTCATGAAGATCAAGAAGAAAAGACGCTTATCTCAACGTGTGAGCGGATAATTCTCCTAAGAGACTCGGTTGCAAATTGGAGATGGCCGCGGGTGCGTTGGAAAATCCCCCTCCGTGCGATTCGGCTCAAATTTTGGACAGCGATAGATTTCGACCTGTTGAACAAAATATCTAAAGATGATTAGCATTAAAAAACTCAGGGTCACCCCCAAGATGACGCCAAAGTTCGGTGTGTCGTTCCGTCATAACCGCAAAAATGACCACTACAAAAGTTGTTGAGTCGAACAAATTTTTCCTCTAGAACTTTTCTGTCTGGTCAAAGCTTGACGTCACAGGCCACGGGAACCATCTCAGGTCATATCAAAGTACGCTTGCCGTGACCTGTGACCTCAACCTTTGACCGCAGAGGAAAATGCCACGGGAAAAAGTTGTTCGTCTCACCGAGTGAAACTACTTTTGTAGGGGTCATTTTTACAGTTAAGAGTGTGCGACACACCCAACTTTGGCGCCCCCTGGGGGTGACCCTGAGTTCTTTAATGCTAATCGTCTTTAGCCATTTTGTTTAACAGGTCGAAGTATATCACAGTGAAAGCTTGAATCGAATCGCACCGAGGGGGACTTTTCTCATGCACCCGCGACGATGTCCTTCAAACAAAAATAAAAATCGGATTTTTTTGATTTATTGGAACGATAAAAATCGTGATATATATATTGATATATCATGATATATATCCATCGGATATATATCCGGAACCTTGAGCGAGAGACTTAATTTATCTTAAGAAATAGTTTCAAAGATAATGACAAATTCGTTTTATTATATTTTGGCTAGGAGCCCAACAAGGAGCCTGGAACAAACTTCTCTCAATTATCAACAATTAGGAATTTGGATTTGGAAATTCCTTGGGTTCAGTCAAAAACACAGGAAATTTATTTCAGCCGACATTCCAAAACATCTTCGACAACCAAATTCGTCCAAAAAGTAGTGCAATTTTGATTAACATTTTGAAATTACGATTAGGTAGGTATATTATTGCAGTTATGCAGCCTAGATAAAATAACTTTCGTGGTCCTCTTATTTTCAACAGTTTATACTCAAGAAAAGATCACCAAAGAGTGGCATAGAATTTGTCGCTCTCTGTCCTTTGATAATTCCATTAGTGTTTGAATTATATTATATTTCATGTTAATAGCATTTTCTATTGAACACCCCGTACAGAAAGAAAAATGAAAGGTGACCTCTTCTGGACCCCGTCAGAGACGGAGTCGAAGGCGAAAAAAAAGAAAAATGACGAGTTGCGCCAAATTTTAACCACTAAAATGAGTCCTGATCAGTACGAGGCCTGGCTCAAAGGCACTTTCTCGAAGGACCCAAACTTTTTAAAGTTCCAAGCCAGGGGAACGAAAAAGGCGGCGAAATCTGGGACCAGTCGCAGCATCTCTCAAAAATTTAGAGACTGGTTTACAAAGAAAATGGGGATCAAGTCCCAACATAGCTTGAGTCCTTGAAAAAATATTGGTAAGAATTTTATCTCGGAATTATTTTATATTTTTTTTCGGATTCTTTCTATTTTAATAATTCTCAATTTTAGGACGGTGTTAATTACTCGGTGATGGGACGAATCAAAATTTTTGCACGCTTTCTTTTCCTGTTTTTTTTTTGGAACTGAGTTCCAATACGATTTATATTTCCAGGCTTATCATTATGTATAATGAGTATCCAATGAATAAATGCCCAGACTGCCAAGATAGTATAATATAAGTATTAAAAACAGAATACATTCCTTACCACATATCGCGACAAATATTAAATTTAGAACGATGAGTATTTCCGCATTAAGAAGGATAAGGAGGAAATAACTTTTTACGAAGGGTGTAAAAAATACGAAATGACATAACATAGGAATTCAGATTGACTCGAAGAGTGACATTCGCTTATGGAATGGCACGACAAATGAGAAGGGGAGACAGCTGAGCTAAACTTAGCGGTTCATAAAATTGTTTCACAATTACCACAAAAAACTATTACGACCAGTAAAGCTAGGTTTAAAGCGCCATTTCAACTACTACTCGAATTAGCAACGATGTGCATGTGCCAAAAATAACATCAATATTCGCGCACTCATAATTCTCTGTCTAATAAATTAATGACACGAAAATCCGACGGTAGATGGCGAGTGAGTCCCAATCGATTTCTGCATCGACCGTTCGTAAGTCATTTACATTGCTGATTGGAATTTCGGATGCCCTCATTAATTTGACATTTACCTCGTCACTCGTCATGGCCAATTTATTTTCAAGAAAGTATAGACCAAGCCAGGCGACGTTATCCACGTTCAAGTGACACCGATTTTCCTTACTTCTTGGATTATTCTGAAGGAAAAGTTTGTACGAACTACACTAAATTTATTTCCAGAGACTTTGACCAAAATTTCAGAAGAATTCATTAAAAAAAATATTGGGTTTCACATTTAGAACGCATTCCTTGTGCTGGTGTGAGAGATTATGATTAAATTCCCACGGATTCAGTGAAAATTCGTGTAATTGCCTCAGGTGCCAAACTCTTCGTGATTTAACCTGAATGACGATCCTTCGATTTTGGACAAATGATTGATGGAACATTCAATTGTATTTGAAGCTTCTACCAGCGCAGCGTAATGCTATTCTTATAACCCGAAAAAAATCGGTATCCGGTGAGATCACATCCACAATACCCTTAAGACTATGAGACAAAAATGCACCAGTATGGTGTACCCAGTACATGACCTAGACAGACAAAAGACATTACCGGAAATTCGTATTCATTGGGCCAAAACAATAATTAATTAATATAATTTCAAACAAAGTCCTAATTTCTGGCCTATTTTTGTAAGTTTGGGGATTAAACCACCACCAATATTCTGACCGTATTATTTATAACACGAGCACCAGCCCATTTCCGGTAAGGTCCTTCCGTGCATGGGTTGAAGGAAAACCAACAAAGAGTTAAATATAAAAGCTGATCAAATCAATACATGTATGTTGAGAAAAGTCGTCTGCTTTTGTGGCTTGGCTGGAAGGCCCTCACGACTCATTGCAATTGCCGGACATGATGTTCATGTTCACAATGCAAGGCGACACACAAAATGCCCTCAAGTCACGAGTCCGCTCATTTTTCAGGGAAAAAAAACTTTACCTTCATATCTGATATTTCTGAGTCCAAGTCTACGATGTACGAGTACGAAGGAATAAATGTCTGGACACAAGGACTCGGTCTGACTGGACAGGAGTCTCCGTGGGCAAGTTAAGTTCAATTTATATCTCCACTCATCCTGTAATGATGTCCCTATTTCTCTACAGGGTGGTCCAAAAATACTTTCACACTTTTATAAATACTGTCCAAGCAAAAATGTGTCAAATTATTATGAGCCTATCTTTCAAATGAAAATCATACCTAAAGTGCGCTTACTACATATGTTTGGGAACATATTTTTGAACCACCCTGTAAATCTTGGTTGGATGTTCATGATGAAATGACTTGTCCTTCTGGTCTGACTTCATCCTTCATAAGATGAAGGATGAAGTCAGTGGAAAATGATACGATATCAAATTTTTCTTATCATTTTCCACTCAATTCCGTTTTCTCAAGTTTCACAGAATACAGTTTCAAAGTTTTTGAACCGAGTGAGTTTTTTGCTCGGATAATATTAAATTGAAACTGGCAGGTAAGGTAGACAACCAATCATCCTTAGTTTAGAAAAGGAAAACGATTTCTCTAATCTGGAAAGAAATTCTGTTCCTTAGGACATTTCTAGTTTTGTACTTTCCTGTACTTACTATTAGGGGTACCTTCTTTAGGCCAAATGTGACGCATGCATTCCTGTGACAACAAATTTGTGTATTTTCCTATAAGAACATGTACAGAATGTGGCCAATATGGAACCAAGTAACCAAACCACTTTATTTGCGTGGGAAGTTCAAGTAAGCCATGCTTTCTTGGCTGAAAAACAAGGAGAAAATCTGCGTTGGACAACAACGGAAATCCTTTGGACGTAAAACTCATTTAAGAGTCGCATTTCTCATTTTAAGTGTCATCGCTATCTAAAATAGTGGAAGTACCGCCTGTAATATTACGTAATAGACCCAGCATTGTGAATGTACCCCTAGAAGTAGGTAAAACTTCAGCGAATACCTGGTGACAACACTTTAATAGGTTTCCTTGTAAAAGTGGTATTGGTAACTGGTACATCTTCTTTAGGTTTTGGGTAATGTAGTTGGGATAGCGGTAATATATCTTTTGTGAGGGGCACAGGTTGCAGTAAATCGTCCACCCGCTCCATCATAACTTTCTCCAAGAAAAGTGACAAATGGGGAAAATATGCAAGGACTAGGATAGGATCCATTCCATGTGATTAATCACCCACTCGTGTCTCTACTCTATGGCTCACTCCTATATCTAAATCTATGTCTATATCCTCTTATAATCTATTCCTGCCTCAAACTCAAACTCTCAACTTATTATTTGCTGATTCAACCTTTTACTTCCCTTTCGGGTCGTCGACTTCGGCTTCCACGGATTTTTAGAAAGTGAAGACACAGAACAGAAACTCTGAACTTTCAAGTTTTTTGAAGTTAACTTGACAAGGTATTCTTACTAGGTAAGCTCATACTGTTTAAACAAACAAAATCGAGATTACGGAGGTCACGGGGTCAATGACGTCATGATTTTACATCTGAAGACTCACCCTTGTCGCTTTTTCTTTATTGTTAATAATAGAAATTATTGAAGCCATTGTAAAATCGAGGACCCAAATGTTTTCGACCCAAGAATTCGTCGCATGCACGGATTTGAAAATGAAAGGGTGTCTCAAAGGGTGCATTCTCCGACAAAAGGCTAAAATAATTCTGATCTTGTCTGGTCAGAAGGAATGTCGTTTTTTTTGTCAAGTATTCTGAGCCAGTATCTCCATCCAGATCTCCATCGCTTCCTTTGTGGACAATCGGAGCCGACAGATGCGACGATTGTGTAATGTCATTGCCACACAGGAATAAATAGAGGGGACATTTGTACATAGCTCTTCTGCACGCGATACCACATACATTTTTGAAGGGAATCTATGACATTTTATACATTTTCGGACATAGACAAAAGACTGAGCATTTTTGACCTGAGAGAATGAAGAAAATCATGCTAAATTGGTAAACGGTCATTCTTTTCGAATCTTATGGGTATTCCATTATAACTCAACCCATTACCATATCGATAGAGGGTGCTCTCTTATTGTCTACCCTGTATTCCACAGGGATGAATGACAATAGGTTTCACTAACCGTAGTATTCCATTGGGACTCATCCTAAGAGCAGTGCTAAGTACACATGGGCCATTCAATACCAATCAGTCATTTCTGTAGTGACAGTTTGTCTAGAGCACTTCAGTTTCAGACCCTCGTTGTACATATGAGACAAATGAAAACTCACGTGCTATTATTGCCTTTAGGGTTGAGGAACGTAGCCCTAGTAGTAGGGATTACTTCCAGGGATAAAAATATATATTACACTACCTACCACAAAATGTATTTGCGTACATAATTGTTTGTTATTTTTTGTAAAAATAATTCGGGAGCCGGGAAAGTCATTTGCTCCGTTTAATTGTAAGGTAAAAACGTAAGTTTTTCCACGGTTCAACACCTGTCTTATCCCTAATCACTGACATGAAGTAGGCGTAGCAGTCAGTGCACGAACGTACGTATTATTCGTGTTTTGCTTACAGCATAAAGAATTCCGGCTTACCGTATGTATTTATTATTTATGGTGGTTCATAAGCAATCAGGAACGTCATTGATAAGAAATGATTCGAATTTTTTTTCATCAGAGTACTGCAAGATCCTGGTCATCTCAAAATTTTGCTGAAGTAATAGTCAGTGCCGTTGCGCGCATCACATTTTTTTTAGTTTTGTAGCACAACCTAATGTTTCTAGCATATAATTCCCTTCAAAATTAAGACCTCCTATTTACTCCAGCTAATCCTGTTCATATATTATGAACCACCCTGTAAATACCCACCTCGAGCTCATGCTTATTAAATAAAAGAATGGTGAGACTCGAGTCGCATGTCTACCAAAAAAGTAAATACACTTATGATGGTCAGCTTTACTAACAAATTACTGTGCTACGCTACGGACTCGGAAGCTATAAAAAAAGACTATGTTTTAAATGCCCAGACTTATTAAATATCACTACACATAAATGTTCAAAAATGCTGAGAGCACTCTCGAAATAATGACAATGCTCGCCAAAGCAAATAAAACTATGAACAGAAGCTCTATGT
>JAQFYE010003241.1:0-15825 GCA_034694305.1 Protaphorura glebata
TGTTAATTAAAAACCAGAATATTTAAAACTAGTAAAATTTTTGAAACTAACCTGGTTCTCAATCGTAAAAATTCTTGACAATATTGACTCCAGCAATGAATATGAAAGACGTGACCACATCGTGCGCTGCAAATCCGAGCGTCACTGGTCCCCTTCGGCGCCAACTCAAGAGATCCCTCACATTTTGAACAGATGATAACCATATTTTTTAAGTTTAACGGATTCGTTCGTTCGAAGCAAATTGATTAATGGGAATAAATATTCTGATGGAAATTCAAAAGTTGGAATCCTCCGTGATGGCTGGAATGTTGGAAAAATCGTAAGAGTAAAAGGAGGACAGAGAATCGTTCGTTTTCGTCACTCGTCCAAGGCTTGTTTGCGCCAAACCAAACAATTTCTGCCAAAAGATCGTTGTCACGGCATAAAACATCTGTTTGAACAATTCATGCCGGACTTGAAAATCCGGTATTCCGGTTTAGTACGATGGGAATCGGAAGTAGGAATTAGGCTCAGTCACTTCATTTCGCTCGGGAGTTTTGATGATTGAATCGTACACGTGTGCTATTTGGTGAAATTAGACTACCAATAAAAATTACGGAAGAGTTTCCAGCAATGTCGGATTAACTAGTTGCGAAAAGCCGAACAAATAAAACCAGCTCAATTATAGTTACATTTTTGGTTTATACGGTGAAGTTTAAAGGAATTGATTGTGTCTATATGTCCATGAAATGAATTTTTATTCCACTCACTCACTCGTCTTATATCAAATCGACTCTACTCTGAACTGAACGCAGATTAATTGCAACGAACTTTTAATTAATTAGTAATATATTCCTAATTAATTAAAAATTCGTGAAATGAAATTAAAATTCGCCCAGCATATATGCAGTGCTAATTTTAATTTCATTCATAAAGTATTCTCATCGCTAATGGAAGACAAACACAATTCTCTTCATATCTTCATCCTATAAACCTTGGACGTAAAGAAATATTTTTTTTTAAATGTTGTACCAAATGTATTTATTGCCTTATTCTCCCCCCATAGCCAAACGCTGTTGAAGTTCAGTTGATGTCCTCATGTTAACGCGCTGTATGGAAATTTAAGAATTCGAAACAGTGGTAATGTTTCTTATTTGAAATCCTAATAACTTTAAACAATTACACACAACGACAAAAAATATAACTAAAATCAAGATTGCTTCATATTTTCCTGTCCATTTTGGCGAGAAAAATCGGAAATTTTGCTCGAAATGCCTTGTCAGTAAAAAAATCGACTTTCTCCAACCCGATACAACAAAATTTTAAAAGTTGCGTGAAATTATTGCAAAAAGGATGGCATCCACAGTATTCTCGAATAAAATTATTTCGAGCATGTTTTTGTTACGAAAAGCACACTATTTGGGGTCATTCGCTTTCCATGTCCTTTTCCACTTAAACGCTAATCAGCGCCGCTACACTGGTTGGATTTTCAAGCGGAATTGCACCCAAGATCCGACGAATACAAAATGAGTACCTCACTTTTTCGACTCTGACTGATAGACCTCGGTTAGCCAATGACATATTAATATTTTGTATCTCCTATCTCTCAGTAAACAGTCTTTAATTAATGCATTAAATTATGCCCTTTACACTATTACACTATTAGTTAAGTTTAGTTACAGTAAGAATTGATGACATTCACGAATAGTTCAACGTTTTTGATGTTTAGGTTGTGTGAGCTATGGAATTGATGACTTTAATAAAATTACTTCCGATCAAATCCAACCCAATAGAATCGGTAAAAATACCCATTCATTGAAGAAATTGAAGATAGAACGGCCGAAAAAGCAATTCACTGTAGATAAAATGGCAATTCCAAAATGTACTCCTTTGAGGCGACGAAAAGTTGGTCACCCTCTTAAACCCTCAAACATTCCTTTTGTATTAAAATTATTTATTTACCTATTTTTGTGTACTGAAACGATACATGGATTCAAAAGAAATTATACAACGTACCACGTACGATATCAGATCAAATCCCTTTTCGTGTGCTTATGAGTGGGAGTGTCATGAGTGATGTAAAGTAAATTACACAGTAATATAAAACACAACTGTTAGCTTGTTATCTAACAACAAGCACAAATGTACTAAATAATCATCGGTGACGCTAACATAGGAGACTTGAAAAAAGCGCACAAACTTTGAGAAGTTTGAGTCTCAAACCCAGAATGCAGACTTGGAAAAAATACGACTAACGGTATTTATGGAGTAGTGCGACGACGGTAATGTGAAAAACAAAATCGTCGCTCTCTGTTAGTTAATTTAAATCCAACTGAAGGAAAACATCCTATGTTATGTCCTAGTTGGAGGGAATTAGAGACCCACCTTGTTGACCTCACTGCACTGACCACTGACGAAAGAGTCATTCATTTTAAAGCATGGAAAGAGGACGAAAAGAGAAGAAGAAGGACCTTCACACGGATCACAAAAAAGAAAAACGGAGGAAGAGTAAAAAGAAACCTGAGCAAGAAGAGAGGATTGCAGAGAATCAGGCGGGGAGGTCCTTGTCTAGGTCGACTACGGAAAGGTCATGTTCTCCAAAGTTGCAATTATACAAGTAAGTCTAGCCTCGGACAAGAATAGGGTTGTAAAGGGTAAATATCCGCGGATATATCCCCGGGTGCTTTGAATTTATACCCGGTGGGTATTTATTAGTACACAGAAAAAGTAAACTTTCACACAATATGTAAACCGACCGGTTAGATTTTAAACCACCGGTCGCACAAATGCTGCCGGAGAGGGCCTAATGCTGCCGGAGTATACTGCCGGTTTAGGTGTTGCCACGTAGTCATAACATGCTATCATCCATGTCGTTAATCGTATGCTGCCGCTGTATGCTGCCGGAGTATGCTGCCCCTGTATTCTGTATATTGCCACTGAATGCTTTCCTTACTGGGGGGCTCCGGCAGCATACAGCGGCAGCATATCCCGGCAACGTGGCAACACCTAAAGCGGCAGTATACTCCGGCAGCATTGCAAAGCGGCAGCATTAGACTTTCACCGGCAGCATTTGTGCGACCGGTGGTTAAGTTCAACCTGTAGACCAAACATTTTTGAATTAGTGCCAAGTGGTCTCGTAATTCTGCAGCTTAGCTTTCGCAATTTATTATAATTACAAAATTGTGAAAAATTTTAAACATTTAACAATTTCTGTATCATACCGCTCCAACATGAATAAACACCCAGGTATATACCCAGGGTATATACCCAAAAAATAAATACCCGGGAATTTTACAACCCTAGACAAGAAGTATAAATCAATAATAACACTCGAAAATTGTTGTGGTCAGTGAACAGGAAAGCCAGACGTCATTTAGTTTTTCGAGTGCACATTTTTTATCACTGAATCGATTAATATCCTCAGCCCTCAGTCGGTCATGTTTTTTTTCTCGATTTTCCGACATTTTATTTTACAAGTGGTGGAAAGAGTAAGAGTCCAGCGTCGTGTTCTTCGGACATCGGAGGCAAGAAACATATCGACAGGCTGTTAGGTATTGATTATATTTGGAAGCCAAAGTGAGACATTTTTGTAAACCTATTCTAATTTTTATCTTGTCCGAAACCCGTCATTCATTACGTGGAGGCGTGGCTGAAAAATCTGTCCCAACATCCGGACAAGGTCTGGAGAAGAAAATTTAACTTTTGTCATTTGCAAGTAAATAGCAAACATTTAGGAAAAGTAGTTCTGAAAAATAATGATGAGAAGGAAAACTATATAGTTTGGACTTTGGAAAGATTTTTTAGGTTTGGCAGATTTTCCAGGCAAGTGTGGGGGTTCCATTCTTCCGTACACGTGTGTACTAAAGATAAATAAATGGTACGGTACCCAATGCTACCCGTGGACCTTCATTTTAACTTTTACTTACATGAAGTTAAAACTTAAGGCCGCTTGGCACGTTTTCAAGTTATAATCCTGGGGAATTTAGGAGGATAATACGAATTTTCTAGAAACCAATGATTAACCTTTGAGAGATAGCAGGCTTGTGAACAAGGAATTTTAACAAAACTGCAAACTGCCAAATTCGTCGGTGGACTCCATCAAAATAAGGTTTGTTCACAAGCCTGCTATCTCTCAATGGTTAATCAGTGGTTTCTAGAAAATTCGTATTATCCTTTAGAATATGAATTTTCTTCCTTCATAAAGTATCCCTGTCCACGAATTAACAGCCACTTTGTCCAGAACTTATTTCCAGCGTTTTAGTTTAGGACTCGAAAATTAAGAATTTTAATGCCTATCAATGTATTTACCGGACAACGAATGTCAACAAAGTTTGGTAAGGTGTTCCAAATATTCGCTTGACATAAAATGTAATTATCTTTCTAAATAAGAAATCGTGGTGCAGAATTCAGTTGAAACACCCGTTTAGATCAGATTTATTCCATTCCTATGGCATTTTGATTGTTTGGAAAGTTCATGTCCCACTAGTTCTTAAAAGTTTTGCCAGGAGTAAGAGAGTGGCCGTCAAAGACAATCAAATTTCGTAGTAAGGAAAAATTGACCCCAGAAGGATCAACAAGATTTTGGAAAATAACAACTTTTTTCAAACAAGGTAGCATGCAATCCCATTTGATTACACTGGGCAGGAAACCGATTTTGAGCCCAAGGTTATTTCCGTATAAGACATTTTGGAATTTAATGTTGTCGGGTGGATAGCCGCCTTGTTTGCGACAGCCATTCATCAGTAGGTAATGTTGAACTCCTATAGACATCGCATTTTTAGTTTTTCTGTACTTTTTCATTTATTCTTCACTATGGGGTCTCATGATTGGTACAATTTGATTGATTTGTTTATCCGCCTTGTAAGAAAATATATTTAAACCCACTAAATCCACCAAAACGATGATTCTCGCATCTCGCTATCATAGCGAGATGCGAGAATCATCGTTACGGCGACGCTATGTCGCTATACCCCATCGGAAGATATGGTTAGCGCGAAATAGCATAAGCGCGGTGGTATTAGCGCGCGCGCAAGTTTATAACGCGTTGTAATGTACTATACGTACGTCGGCCTGCGTAAAAGGGCGCATTGGTTTTTTTTTTGCGTGTAAATCCGGATGCAGTGTGAATGAGCCTTAGTCATGTTCAGGTTACACGTGAATCGTGCCTATGTGAACTGAGCTCTTGCAGATCGGCCATGACACTTGTGATTATCTAAGGCTGGAGCCGACAGTAGTATATAATTTATCCCGGTAGTAGAGAATCAATCAATCAAAAACCACGATCCCCGCCCGTCCACTACTCTCGATTCAAGTTTTCAAAACTTGGGAGGGCTTCGGAATAATACACACAGAATTCCTACAGCAAATCAATTTTTATTCCAACGAAGTACCACACCATACCCTTTGTGCAGCTTTTGAAGCTGCATAGTGACATTCAATATTATATTTAGTCCGGAAGCCCAAAATTTGTCTAGTCTGCAACGCTATAAAGTCGAATTTAAATGTAAATCAGATTGATTAAAATATAGTGTCTGGTCACATAGTGTCCTGTCGTAGTTTGGTTGTAATTTTGTAGCCTGATAGTAATTTGTGTTTATTTTAGATCTGCAAGTCCTACTACAAAGTCCAACGATTTAGGGAGTCCAATTACTTCGGACGATGACTTCAGTGCGTTTCCGGAGCCCCCAATCAATCTGGTTATACGAGCAGGAGTAGAGAGCGTTACAGAGGATCCTAAACTCACTTCATGTGTGAACTCACTGTCCGGTAGCCCAGTGACCCTTGATGACAGTTTTCCCAGACCAAATTCTGAGATGGAAGTTGCCTCATTCGATTACCTTGATGGGATTTCAATAGGCGATAACAGTAAATCTCCTTCTCCACACTCTCCACCTTTACCTCCAAAAGCTTACGAACCATATGACCCTCCAATTTCTCTGGCTGAGTCAAATAAAAGGAAAGTCAATTTGATGCAAATGAACCAGGAGACCGAGAGGAAATTAAAAAGAAAGAAAAGAGGAAAAGAGTTTGAAAACCAAGATAGTTCAAGGTAATTTTCTATTCCTCTATTTAGCTTTGTTGCTATTTATAGAGTAAGATAATTTGACCATTCCCTGAACTACTGTCTGAGGCGCCGTACCCGAGACCCCAACTGTTTAAATCTCACGGGCTAACGGAAAATTATTTCGACAACTTAATATCAGGCAAGGTCATACTGTTCAAACAATAGAACGAATAAGCCAAGGAGGATTTTGCAAAATGTGTCACCAATATGAAAATGACAGACTCGGTTTTTGTTTTTTTCGACATCATGAACCTATCTAATAAAAAAGCGTTGTCAGATAAATCCCTTTAGCTCATGTATAAATTAGGTCCCAGAACGGCCAGATTTATTTACTCGAAAAAGTAAACAAACCAGCCGCGATCCGCGTCTTGTTAGTTCTTGTAAACTAATTAGTCACAGTCGGGAGTTCCCGTAAGTCCAAACAAACGAAAACAACTTTTTTAACGTTTGGGCACAAAACCTGGTTTCGTGCCCAGGGTTATTCTGCTATAGACATTTTTGAATTTAACGTAGTTGGGTGTATACCTGCAGTGTTTGCAACATCCATTAGCCATCGATCTGGAGGTAATGTTGATGTCCTATAGACATTGCATTTTCTTAAGTTTTTGCACTTTCTTGTTTATTCCTCATTACGGGATATCGTGACTAGATCAATTTAATTGATTGGTTAAGTCAAGGAAGCTAAACAAATCAGTCAAATTCTGTAGTCAGGAAATCCCGCAAATCCATATACACAAAAATTACAACTTTTTGAACGTCTGGGAAGAAAACCTGGTTTTCTTCCCAGGGCTAATGAATGACCTATAGATATTTTGGAATTTAACGTTGTCGGAGATCTTCAGTGTTTGCGACAGCCATTGATCTGTAAGTAATGTTAATGTCCTATGAACATTGATTTTTTGAGCTTTTATTGTATTTTTCTCACTTTATGTTTATTCGTCATTACGGGATCTCCTGATTGGATGAATTTGATTGATTTGTTTAACCGCTTTTGGTTTAGTCTCCCTGACTTTCCTAATTATTGCTTTGTTATATTTACAGTCGGACGAAAAACCGTTACCAAGACCCCTCCATTGAACTCATAAGCCCTAATCAAGCGTCACTTCCACCTGTGGATCAAAACCTTCCTCGCGTAGACGGGTGTATACCCACTCGACAACCTGTTCGGCAGAAGGACAAGTTTGCTGACAAATTAGCGGCCACCAGTTATTTTGTCGATTTGAGAAATAAAATGTTAGGTCAAATATTCAAAAGACCGCCTTCGTCCGTTCCAGTGATAAATATTTCTGAAGACTCACCTCAAAGCCCGAATTTTTCCGTGACAGAACCACGACCACATTCAATACGTGACGCTGCGGATGGATTTCCAAACTCAGGTGTACATAATTTCCGTGGAATTCCTTCTGGTGTACATCCTCCTCAGGATCAACACCAATTAAATAATATGAACGATGCGAGTTTAATCCAGCTTCCGTTTCCTCCGGGATTGGACCATAATGATCTCAACAACAGTAAAAATATTTCGCCATCTCCCATGAGTTTAAGTAGCGGAAATAATAGCAATTCGGCAGAGTTATCCACGATTGTGGAAAACAAACTAGAGAACAAACACAAAGTCATGAGCATCACTAAGGACTTTCCCATGCCTCCTGGTAAGTAGAGTACTTTTCTGCTCTCAAAATTATGATTCTTCATCTAAACTATGATTTATTCAATAAAATCAGCTTGTAATTTTCAAACCCGAACATCAGTTTTAGTTTACAGTCGGAATTGATGACACTCACTGATAAATCAATGTGACGTCCAGCTATGGAGTTGATGACTGTAATAAAATACGTATCCAATCCAATGAAAGAGTGGTAGATTTCCATTTAAATTGTTAAACGAGATGACAAATGATGGTAACTTGTATGACAGGCAAACTGAGTAAATTAAATGTGCTAGTTAGTAATAAACGTGCGTAGCATGATCAGAAAAAAAATATCTAAAAATATTTAAATCTCCTATTTTGCCTGTCATAGTTGTTCCTGGCTCTCCTGTTCCAGACAATTACACCAAACATCAAAGGATTTTGAAGCCGAAGATAATACATGGACGGAAAGAACTGCCTGATTTGGGGGACCGTTGTATTGATTCCTTCCAAGTCATATCTCAGATTGGCGAAGGGACCTACGGTCAGGTCTACAAAGCCAAGGACATTATTAGTGGTATTTTTTAAAATTATTTTAGCAAAACCCAGTTGCATATTTTGTTTCCATTTGCAACTCCATTTTATATGTAAAATTTAGGTGACCTTGTTGCGCTCAAAAAAGTCAGACTGGAGAACGAGAAGGAAGGTTTCCCAATCACTGCTGTTCGAGAAATTAAAATACTTCGTCAGTTGAATCATAAAAACATAGTAAAGCTGCAAGAAATCATCACAGACAAACAGGATGCATTAGATTTCCGAAAGGTGAGTGCATTTGGAGATCTGGATGAACGGAATTATTCGGTTGCGAGTAAATCCATTCATTTCGGACATGCCCGTCTATAGACATTACGTTTCACTGTGAGGTACTAAACCGAGAATTCGGCATGGCATTAATCAACTATAGAGGTATTTAGTGTTATATTAGTTCTATTTCTAACTAAGTTCTTAATTTAGTTCTAGTTCTAGTTCCCGGAACTAGAACTAGAACTAGAACCAGAAATAAAATATATGCATTCTCGGAACTAGACCTAGAACTGGAACTAAATTATCACTCGGAGCTGTATTGCAATTGAGTTCTTTAGTTATAGTTCTCACGCTTCCGTGTAGAACTAAATTGGAACTAGAACTAAAATAAAATTCGAGTGGAACTAGAAGTAAGAACTGAAACTAAATCGAAAATACTTTGGAACTAATTAGAACTATAACTAGAACCTTGAGTTGCGGGTGGAACTAGAACTAACTAGAACTAATCAGAACTAATATAACACTAGAGGTATTCGTTTGGCCAAATAGTAACCAAATATGCCGCATTATTCTACTGAATTAATTTTAATTTGGCATTTAATCCACATTTTGTATGGGATCTGAATGTGAGGAACGTGACAGAAAGACTCTAATTTACTACTAACAACTAACAACTGAAGTGGTATTCGTTCGGCCGAATAGTAAATAGTAACCGATGTTCCGCCTTTCAAGTGAATAGGCCATTAGGTATTCGTTTGACCAAGTAGTAACTAAATAATAATAATTAATAGTCAACTTTACTTAACTTCATTATAGAAAGTATTTAATTTGTGAGTGAAGATCAGTGGTTTCATACATTGTATTTAGGATTGATTATATTGTATCGCTGATTTCGATTTTAATCGGATGACTCGTGTTGCCACTTTATTAGAGCTACCTATATTCCGCATTATTCGGCTGAATAGGTATTCGCTCCGTTTGGCCGAACAACAGTAACCGAATATTCCTCATTATTCGGTTGAATATGTATTCATTGGACTGAATTCTAACCGAATATTCGATTTGGGGTTGAAGTTGGCGAAAACCAAGTTTGAGAATTTCTTTTTGCCAATTTCACCCAAGATTGGACCCCTCAAACCAAGGCGGTAAATCCGAGAAACCGAGATGTTAGCAATATTGCAGTAAGTAAATTGAATGGTATTCAATAGCTTATTAGCTTCGTCGCAATCGCGGGAATAGTTTTATACCTTCTTGACCTACAATTGTCTTATTGTAGCAACCATTGCATTTCCCAATTAGAATTTGCGGTGCTTCGTAGAATCGAATACCTATTATGACCATATTCATAAGAATTCGAATTAAATCCGCCTAATTTAATTAATCGACGTTTTGATTGTCGCGTCGTGTAATCGTAATCTGTTTTTCTATTCATCCTTTTCCTTTTCATGTCCTAGGACCAGGGAAGTTTTTATTTGGTTTTTGAATTTATGGACCATGACTTGATGGGATTGTTGGAGTCGAATATGGTCAATTTCACTGAGGAGCACAATGCTAGTATCATGAAGCAATTACTAGATGGGTTGAGTTATTGCCACAGGAAGAATTTTCTTCACCGTGATATCAAATGTAGTAATATACTCGTGAATAACAAGTAAGTTAAACTTACAATTTTTTTTCGTCAAATTCAAATTCGGTTTGGTGTTTAGTTCCTAGTTCTCATACCCAATGATGACCGGGTATCATACATCATTTGAATTATTAAAATTGTTGGTGAAACTATTTCAGGGGACAAATCAAACTTGCTGATTTTGGATTAGCCCGACTCTACACAAATGACAGGGAGCGTCCATACACAAACCGAGTGATAACGTTACCGTACCGTCCTCCTGAGCTACTTTTGGGTGAAGAGCGTTACGGTCCAGCGATTGATATATGGAGTTGCGGTTGTATTTTGGGTGAACTATTTTTGAAGGTCCCAATGTTTAGAGCAAATGGTGAGGCGGCTCAGCTTGAAGCAATTTCACGAGTTTGTGGAAGTCCGACTCCAGCAGTTTGGCCAAATGTAATTAATTTACCACTTTGGCCAACCATACGACAGAATACGACACATCGGAGGATTATCAAGGAGCATTTAGTGTTCATTCCTCCAAATGCTTTGGAACTGTAAGTTGGTGAGCATGTATACCGTAAAATACCGATTACTATTACGAACCCGGATTACTATTAAATTTTGGAATTCAAAAGTTGAAACTGAAATACCGCGCGGTTACAATTATATAATTATTAACACACTTACACACTTACACAATACTACAATTAACTATAGAGAACCCAGTTTGTATTCGGGACCCGATTTGTATTCGGAAGTGGTTTCTATTTCTTCAAATAGTCTCGAGCCTTGGTTTGCATTCAAGCCCACAAGCCCGGGTTTGTAATCAGTATTTTACGGTTATTGTGCACTTGCACCTTCTTTTTAATTCCTCTACTTTTATGTCTCTTCCTCTAGTCTAGTCTGAATGGTTACTGCAGGAAAGGCACGGCGAAAGATCCCCTGTCAGAATTGGCTGCGTTTTGGCTATGTTATAGCCCTTGACCTCCTGAACAACTTTTGTGAAGTTCCCACCTCCAAACGTCGCACCGTTTGGGCTCTAGAAATACAGGGGGGGGCATGTGCTACGCCCAGGGCGGTTTCGGCGTAGCACATACCCCCCCCTGTATTTTCCTCCAAACGATGCAACTTTTGGGGGTGGGACCTTCACAAAAGTTGTTCAGGAGATCAAGGACTATAGCATATCCAAGACGCAGCCAATTCTGACAGGGGTTTTTTTGCCGCGCTCTTTCTGCAGTATCCTTTGAAATATTTGTACACGTGCGTTCGTTGACTCGCCTTTACGAATCCCTGAAATAGAAAGTCGAAGTGGTCGAACTGTTCTTGACCAGGCTTTCAGTTTTGATGAATTGAGTGTGATTTAGGATGAGGCGATTGAGAACGAAATTCATGTAAGTTTTAGTCAACCAATCAAATACATTGTTTGTATGATTTTACAAAGGCTGGACAAAATGTTGGTAATGGATCCGGACAAACGAATATCTGCTGAAGATGCTATGTTAAGTAGGTGGCTTAAAGGTGTAAATCCGGAGAAGATGCGACCGCCGGATTTGCCAACTTGGCAACACTGTCATGAGCTCTGGAGCATAAAACGACGCCGTCAAATCAGGGAGCAAGCGGATGCAGCTCAAAGCTTACCATCAGAGAGACCGGCAGGAGGAGCGACTCAAGGCCCGACGGCTATGATTCACTACCGTAATAAAAATTAAATTAGATCTTTAGAATGTCCTATTAATTTAAGCCTTCTATGTATAACTAATAGCTATAAATAAAATGAATTTCTATTCAAATTACTGTTCCTAACGGCTTAGCTGTAGAGTGATCATGAGCCGAAAACGTATAAATCAACAATCTAACTATAAGGTAAGGTCATACTGTCCAAAGAATAGGACTTGAGGAGGATTTTGAAAGTGTGTCACCAATATGAAAATGACGAAACTCTTTTTTTAGACAGTATGACCTTACCTTATAGTTACGTTGTGAATTCACGGGTTTATCAGCTCATGAGTACTCCATGTTTAGGCTGCTAGGAGCGGTAGGGTTTGGTTGGGCTCTCGATACTTACTTCGTTAGTGGTTTACTTTAGTCCACGGATCAAACTTTTTTAATCACTATCATCCCTTTGCGCTATTAACTCCAGGATCAAGTTTGTTGAGTGAGTCCAAGAGTGTGTTGTACTAATATTTTAATTTTTAGACGGTTCAGAAGCAATTCTAGATGGATTTTTGGTGTTCATTATTTCATTCCGTTGACATAATGAGCAAATTTAACGCACTCTCTCTCATTAATCACCGCTGCATACTTGGAATGGAATTAGACTTGAACAAGGTTGGGATGTATGGTTCATTTCTTCACTTTCGATTTGTGAAAACTAGAGTTTAACGGTCAACATTGCACGATATTATTATAACAAAAAGTTAATACGGCAGGCTCATTCCCTCACTACTTGTTTGAATATGTGGGGCATCCAACAGTCAATATCCATACCCTGTACCGCTGGGAGAACGATGTTGAGCGAGAAATTTAAATTATTGAATGAAAATATTGCTAATTGAACTCAACGTATAAGTTACAAGTTGGGTTGGTTCTTTTTGTGAGGGTGGGTCTTCCTGTTCGTTTGGTTTGGGAAAACCTATTGGGCCGGGCTGGGCTATTGAGCTTGTAATTATGTGGATGTCAGAAGAATAAATCTCTAATAGATTGAACAGTGGATTGAACCAAGTACAGTTCTAGGAATAGAATGATCAGCCTTCCATTATTTTAACTGTCGATCACTTGTGAGTTGAGAATATAGGACGAAAGCGATTGGAGAACGGCATATTATGGGCATTTCTCATTGGTTCGTGCCTGACTGACAATGGGTGGTGTAACGTTTGGTTTGTGACGGCAAATTACCGTCAATGTGGACTCGACTTCCATCATTTCAAGGATTGTCCCACCTTTATTCGCACCCACTTTCATAGTAGTTTAATGATATTACTACTAAAAATCTGCAATAATGTATTGTGGTTGTGTTTCGTCGATAAACAACCCATACGTATCACCATTACCACATTTCCGGTGGACTCCGTAATCATTTAGTCACAAGTCCACAAAAAACCACCATTAAAATATTTTAATTGCAGTCTGTTGCTAGGCAACCCCAACGTATCAACATTCATGTGTTCGCAGTCCCTTATAATATCATTTAGTCACATTTCCACAAAACGTTAGCATCAGAGTATTTTAATTGCAATCTATTGCTAGCAAACCTCAAAATATCAACATTCCTACAAATTATACATTCCCAGTCGCTTCTAAAATCATTACGACGCATTTTCACAAAAATTTAACACCTGAATATTTTAATTGCAATCTGTTCTAAGGCAACCTCAACGTATCAACATTCCTACATTCCCAGTCGCTTCTTATAACCATTTAGTCACACTGCTACTAGAAAATATACTTTAGAAGATTTTAATTGCTTAAACCGCAACATCAACAATGAAATAATAACGACTTAAGGTGGTTGGGTCCAAAGCAATTATGCTATCGTTCTATTCTGTGTATTATGTACAAGCTAATTAAATGTGACTATGGTCCCGAATTCTTCAAATCTATGTTCAAATCAAACTCTGAAGTACACCATCACGACACGCGGTCTGCTTCACAATTACATCGAAGTTTTTCCCCATCGTCGGAGTCCGGAAAGAAATGTTTTGTATATTTAGGCATCCATTTATGGACTACGTATTGTTCTGACCCATCTATCAGCAATAGTTATGATACATTTAAGCGTGAAATTGTGGATTTTCTGTTACTTAATGTTCCTCCTTTCTAACGTCAAATGCATTTCTTTAGTTTTATGTGTTCAGCTGCATTTTCGTGTATAGTTTATTGAGTAATATGTATTTCGGTTAAAATTACCTACGGTTATGTAACTTACATCATAATGACCTGTCTTGTAGAGGGCGTTGTATTTAAATAAATTGAAATTGAAATTGAAATATTCGCAGTCCGTTCTATAATGATTTAGTCACGTTCCCACAAAGAGTTAACATTATCTTTTAATTGCATTCTGTTGCCAGGCAAACTCAACATATCAACTTTCCTATCTTTCCAGTCGATTCGCTAATCCTTTAGTTACTTTCCCACAAAGAGTCAACGTTAAAATATATAATTGCATTCTGTTGCTAGGCAACACAATGGTATCAACTTTCCTACCTTTCTAGTCAATTCCCAAATCCTTTAGTTACATTTTCATAGAAAAATCAACATTGAAATATTTTAAATGCATTATGTTGCTAGGCAACACACTGGGATCAATTCCTTACCTTCCTAGTTGATTCCGAATTCACTTGGTGACATTTCTAGGTCTAGTTGTATTTGGTTCCTAGGCAACCCGCGGTAATCAACGTCTCTTTTTACTGAGTCCATACCACGTAGTCCATACCGCCGCGTTTTCAAAACATCCATGCCCAAGGCTTCTTCATAAACTGTATATCCCACCTTTCCTAGTAAAAGCATTTCCAGGGCTTACGTGCAATTCATGTCTCAAGTTTTCAATAAAAATTTTCTCAACTTATGGAACACGCTGTGAAAAATAATCTATAGAACACCCTATGTCGGAGTCGCGCGCCCACTTACTAAAATAATTTTCGTATAATAATCGGGGGAAAAAGCAGTGGAGTGTTTGACTATTCATTTTGAAATATGGCGACTAGACCAAAGTGTTGTGAAATCCTTTCAACAGTTCGGAGAAAGTCGACTTTCACTTCAGATTGAAATGTAAAAGATTACTTCTCCAGTCGCGAGTGAAAACTCAAGTTTCTCACAGAATTTAGAATTATAGCTAAAAAGATAGCATTGACGGATTTTTCGACAAGAAATATTTTGATCGGGTATTTGCCTTTTGGAATCCGATTCGGTAGTTTTTCAATCATTTTAATTAACTCCATCCACGTCGAGTTTCATGCATGCTTAACTTGAAGTACATATCATTTCTGTCAACTAATATTTTTCGTGATATTCATTTCGTAAAAAAAATATCATGGATTTCAATTTGGCATTGAAATAACAAGTTTCAATTCGTAAACTAGAATTGATTTCATCGGAATTACCTGAGATTCATTTCTACTTCAGAAGCATTATTTTGTATTTCTGGACAAGAGCCCACAAGCAGAGGAAGGGAAAATTGGTCAAGACTCGACATACGAACATTTTTAGCATACAACACAGGTCAACTTCGCTGACCTTATCCGGGGAACTGCACTTCTAGTCACATTCAATTCCAGATTCCAAATCGCGTTAGGGTTTGGTTGTATGAATTGCATATTTTTCTTAAAATATCCGCTCTGACATTCCCATTGTAAGTCTTTAATAATGTACATGTCTTATTTTATTTTGCGAACTGTAATCTGACACGTAGCTCCTGAAGTTTGAAAAACAGTCCAAAATTCTGATAATTGTTTAGAAGTATAAACAAGGAAATCATAAAATTGTTTCCGGGATACACACTTATTTCCTTATTTCTAGTCCCGTAGCGAGAGCCTCAGTTCGGTAGAAACATACTACCTGATATTACACAGAAACCCGTTAAATATTCGCCAAGAACATATGTGCGCTGTGCCACATACGGGTGGCAATGTATGTATAGAAAATAACGTGTCATAGTCTTTTACAATTTCTCAGAGTTAACTGTTCTAAACAGGCGAACAATAAACATTGTCAGTCCATTTTCTTATATAATTTCTAAAAATA
>JAQFYE010003242.1:0-15825 GCA_034694305.1 Protaphorura glebata
GTTTCCCACGCATCCCGCTCACTCTCTTCATGATGCTATGCCGCGCGGATTAGCGGCGCGAACGGACCCAGGGACCCGGGCAGGCACTTAGTCAAATATATTATAGGATATCCAGGGGCGACTGTTGGAGAAATTGTGACAATGGACTCATTGGAACCATGTAGCAGCACTGCACTGGAAATATCCCTGGACGATTGTGCCGCTCATGACATCTATTCGAAAATCAGAAGCTGGGACGATCGATAATGTCAAATATTTTGATCATTATTCCGTTATTCGTAAAAATCTAACAACCGAACCCAAAAATGAGTGAGACAAAGGTCCACCGGATGACACTGCTGACGCTGACGCCGCCATTGCCAGATCAGATGGAATAGATGATTCTACAATTAATGACGATTCAAACTCTCAGCGACCAAAGTACATTTATCTCCGGCGGACTATGATTGTTTGCAGATTCTGCGAGAAAACTTTCCCCATCAAACAGAATATGAAAGTCATTTCCAAATGCAGAAGATTTCCATTAAAAATGAAGATATCACCAGTTTATTCATACCGGAGAGAGAAAACACGAATGTAAGACATGTGGAAAAAGTTTCTCGCCAGCCGGTGTGTGGCATCATAACAAATTACACACCGGAGGGAAACCCCACCATGGTACAATCGGATGGGTGCGCCTATTATGAGCGAAACTGTTATGGGCGAAGAAATACTGTTATGAGCGAAACCTGGGAGAAAGATCACCACAGAGTTGCCGGTTCCTCCCTGACCGAATTTGATCCATTTTGACGAGTTATTTTGGTATCTTATTAAAACGGTTTTATTAAAAATGAATTAAAACAGTAGAATTAAACAATTGCGTTACGCGGATAAGTCAAAATAAATTTACGCCATGGACAGGTCGTTTAGACTGTCCTTAAAATTAAGTCCGCGCTCCTCTGCCCTTGTTGGATTTCTAAACAAGAAATCGTGAATAACCATGAACTGGCCACGTCATTTAACATCACTATCGATTGTATATAAAAATAAGTAAAATAGTATTTTTAATGACGCTCTCGTAAAGATGTACCGTGTAAAGTTGGAATTACAAATGTCACTAGTTATACCATCTAAGTCGGGGAATATTTTTTTTATTTTAAATGTATTATCAAAACATTTTTTTCATGTGCTTGAGAATTCCATTTCGAATAGATAATTCAATTGTCGGAAACTTCTTTTGAGAAAATTTTTTAGTTTGTGGAATTTCGGTTTCAAAAGACGGAATGGTAAAGCTTCGCTTCCCTCGATTTTCTGCGGCACAACCGATGAGGGGATGACATTTTCTAGTATTCAGTCTGAATTGCGTTACGTATGACACATATCACTACAGTGAGTGCACTCGTATTTTCACCGCCAACGTCAACTTTTCATAGCTTGGAGAGACTGGCAACTTTGTAGCCATGGTTTTCCCGGGTTTCCCTCATATCAGCATCGCTCAAAAAAGTTTCGCTCATAACAGTGCGCACCGTTTGGAAACGCTGTGGTTCTGAAAATTGGATTGACCACACACCTGAAAATTCATACTGGTGGAAAGCCGTTTCTATGTGTTACACGTGGGATACATTTTAGGTCAAAACGTTACTTGAATGAACACAAAATGTATCACACAGAAGAGAGACCACACAATTGTAAAATATGTGGAATGAGGTGTGCTCAATAGTTATAGTATTGCACAACCATAAGGCACATTTCACAGTGCAGGAGCGAGAAGTGTGCGAAAACTTTTTTAAGCCTTCCAATTTTGAAGTTACATTGCAATACGCACCAGGGAGACACGTCTTTGAAGTGTGACAAGTGTGAGAAGTCCTTTCCGACGTTCATTTTGTTGACTCCGTAAGATTGGTCATCCCGGAGAATACAAGTGTGAAATCAGTGGATATTTCTGATGATATTTCTGATGCCTAGTGTTTTGAAGAAATACAAACTGTATCATACTGGAGAGAGAACGAAACCGAACACCAATAACCAAAGCGTCATAAAGTTAAATAAGGCTTTATGGTATAAATTTTACCCTCAAACTAATCACTCATTAGTTATACAAATCCACAATGGGCTTAAGGTTCGACCGTTGCAGCAAATATTGATTAACTGTTTGAATAGATTTAGTTTCGTCTGATGAATTTCGCTCTTTATTATTCGGAAAGTCAAGTGTGTATCACCCCGTTTGCCCGCTTTTCATTTCGGTATAGACTGTCATTCAATTAATAGTGGGAGTGAGTTTGTGAGCAGTTGCGGAAATGCCGTCGGATCTTGAATAAGTTTACGCATATGTATGGTAAGCTAAGCTTGTCTATACCACGGTTCGCTATAAAAATTCTTAACAAACATGATAAATAAGGGAATCCCAAATCCACTCATTCACATTAAATGTTTATTGTACAGTTATATATTTATTATCTGAATTACATTTCATAGCATCATATTCACAAAAAATCGGAGTAAGCAACAAATACAAAATGATGTTGACACTGGTACATGTAAATGATACAGAAATGAATTAATGAGTTTATTGAGATAAAATTAGACAGAAATTACGTCATATGACACATCGGGTATGAGCTCAGTTGCCGTGCATGAATCTAGCGCATCTCGTGTCGTCGTCAGCTCACCATGAACCAAATAATTCGCGTGCAAGTATTGCCAGGACAAATAAGATAAGGGACGTATTTTACACATTATGTTGGGTTACTCAAACATGTTTTCATTCGGCACAACAAAATAGTTGGACACAAAGTCGTATAACAGCTGAATCATATTGTGGTCTCATTCCTATTCGTTAATTGTGAAGTACTAGTGCTCCGCACGAATCCGGATTTGACCGGATTCGGATTCGTTCGAATCCGGATTCGCGAATCCCGAACCCGGCAAAATCCGGATTCGGATTCGGATTCGAGATTCGAATCAGGATACGAACTAGTACGGTAAATTAACCTCAGCTTCGCCTGAAAATGAGATAAAAATAATCCCATGGTCGGAGTCGGATTCGTATGAATCTGGATTGAATCTCGAATCCCGTAAAAGTCGGATTCTGGTTCGGATTCGTTTCCATCAAATCCGGCAGAAGCCGGATTCGGATTCGAATATAGACCTAAATTAAATATAACAGTGGATTTCTCAGGGAGACAAGATCGGCACCATCGGGGGAATCCCATAATCATACGTACACACGAATGTTCGGTAAACGCATTAGATACATCTGCTTTTCTATCCGTCCACAAAATCATATTCTGGTAAAAACCTATGTAGAGTTATAAAACAATAGGGCTACCGACCACAACCCAAAACTACCGTGGTGAAGCTTTTCGTTACATTTTTAATAGACGGGTCATTTTAATTCTTTACTTTCAGAATTGAGTTGAAGGGTATGGCCCCTACCCTAATTTATCAAATAGAGCAAAAGAAAATGCGTTCTTTCATCGATTTGGATATGGAGAGTTCGAAAAATTGAAAAAAATCCAAAATAACGGACAATCCCTGGGGCCATGTGGCCTAAGCCATGTGACCTAGGCCACTTAACGAATCAGTCTCTTTTGCTAAAAATTGCAAACAAAATATGCTTTCTCATTAATTCGCATATGGGGGGTCCAAAAATTATTGGTAGAACGATCCAAAATGGCGGCTAACCCCTGTACGCGGCCAGTGCCACATAACGAATTGATCTCTTTGACCTCTCTGAGATAATATGCGTTATCGCTAGTTAACTCTAGCTAAATGTTACGGTGAGTAAAGCCATGAAAGAAAATTGTAGTACATAACCTTTTATGCAACAGTCGTCATACTTCATCCGCATATTTGACTGAAGTACATAGTTTACATACACGCCGGACGTACATTGGTATCTCTCAACGTCCTCGTATTTCTAATCTACTTTTGCTCTTCAAAAGTTTTGTTTCATTCGTTTACAAATTTTGTGTTAAGCAACACAAAAGCTTTACCACAATTTTATTTCATATTTGGTATAATTTAGGGAATAATATTACTCTACTTAACTAGAAAGAATTTTAAAAACGTGTGTGATTTTTAATTTTTGCTTATAAATTATTTTGTCGTGAAATATCCGTGCATAAGTGATGGGACCAGGTGAAGATTAGCGTGTGATTAAATAGTTTAAACTTTTAGGAAGCACGATGAAGTTACACTATATGGTGTTAATATTTGTCATACTAGAGTTGACTTTAGTGGAAGTGCATAATTTTCCATTACGACCGAGACAAGACTATGATGACGATGAATCTGTTGATAATTCACTTAAGACTGATGATGAAGCCTCAAGCGAAGTAAACGATACACCAAGAATTAATGCGACAATTTTGTGAGCGGAAATATCATTACGAATGACCCCGAAATCACAGTCAGGGCACGTCAATTGTTCTAATTAATAAACGAAATAAATATCAACAACGCAGGATCCGCGAGTGCTGAATTTATTGGTAATAAAATTTTGTAAAGTGTTTCAAATTTATTAAAGAACTGAGATTTAATCTGAACAACTTGACAGAAATGTTTAAATCCTGTACAAAGTCGGGGAAGCGCAACAAAAGATCGGGGCACGTTTCGCGGTACAAAGTTATCATCATTTCAAGCAGCGACCCACAATTGATGTTTGTGGCTGATTTGAACGATCTGAGTATGCACGACAGTGAAACTAGAATATATATTTTGTAATAGGAGCCCCCGCAGTAAGTAACATTGACTTCTCCACATCTCCTGGCAATGATGCTGTCAATAACTTTCCAAAAATGATCTAAATGTAAACGTGTTCCCAAACGGCGACTCCTAGCCTTTCGCGGCAATTTTTTATTCTGAGTCAATGAAGAGTCTGAGACCAATTGACATGTTTCGTGACGAATGAGCGGTAAATATTTACCCAGGCCAGTTGATCATCAGATGTTGAAAATTATATCTGATTTTGCGGAGGACATGGTTGTATACTCCAGAAAATCTTCAACAGATATGTGCAATATTTTTGAAAGCATTTTCTCTGAAGCTATCGCGGGACCGGTACAGGCTTCAAGCCGGTTCACCCGACTTCAGTTTAGGTAGATGCGGGTCTATGGTCGATCCATTTAGTCCACTAACCTTTAAGTACGGGAAACCCACACCTTAAGAAGATAATGATTGTACGGGAACTATGGTAAACTTGGAAGATGTTATTAATCAAATATCGCCTATGGTCCACCAGGACCAGCATGATGGGCTTCCTTCCTGCCAAACTAGTGCAATTGCACCTGAAAGATACGACACAAAACAATCAAGTTGTATCCATTGAGATCGAGAGAATAACATCCTCTGACGTTGCCGGAGTGCCAAACGATGCGAATAGTGTAGTGGTTGAGAGAAGAATAATCCGACACAGTGAGGTAGTAAAGGCAATGTATGCTAGCCCTGCCATTCTGGAATACGAAGATCCAGAATGGATTAACAAGATAATTGAGCAGCAGTCAGATATAATTGACCCAAGGGTGCTGGAGAAGGCGGAAGTCGCCATTGCCAATTCTAATGGCTGAGATCAGAACAATAAAATCCGTCATCGCAGGCATTGTCGAGGTAAACATATGACACTCCATCCCTTAAATTTAAAGTAATTATTTTGGTACTGGAAGGGAAGGAGTATGTTGGACTCGCACTTCGGGAAATTATAAATGAGATTTAGTTTACAACTGAAACTACTAATGCAAAAATGTTTTTTGTTTCCATATAGTTCTTATTTTTTTCTGTTTGGACCATCGCCAATTTAAATGGCTGTGATCAAAACATCGAAATCCGTCATCGCAGGCATTGTCCAGGTAAACCTATCACACTCCATCCCTAAAGTTTGGTGTAATTATTTTGGTTCAAAAAGGGAAGAAGGATGTTGGACTCTCACTTCGTCAAATTATGGGTATGATCTAGTTCACTACTAGGACTACTACAGCGAATACGTTTTTTGGAAACATGTTCTTAATTCTCTCCGTTTGGGCCATCACGAATTCGAATGGCTGAGACCAAAACCCTAAAATCCGTCATCGGAGGAATTGTCCAGGTAGACCTATAACACTCCATCCCTAAAATTTAATGTAATTATTTTTGTAAAAATGGGAGGAAGGATGTTGGACTCTCCCTTCGTCAAATTATGAGCAGGAGCTAGTTTACAACTAAAGCTACTACAGTGAAAATGTTTTTAAACACATATTGTTCTTATTTCTCTCTGTCTTAGCCGTGGCCAATTCAAATGGCTGAGATCAAACAATAAAATCCGTCGTTCCAGGCATTACCTAGGTAAACCTATCATATTCCATCTCAAAAATTTAATGTCATTATTTTTGTACAAAAGGATAGAAAGAAATGTCATTTGCAAGGAAGCAGCCAGATTCGTTCTTCCTAAACGCAAAATGTAAAACCAACAGCAAAAATATTTTTTTCTCCAAATTCATTGCGTACGAGGGAATACAGATAATTTTTTTTATGACGCAGTTACTCACCATGTAATTACGTTCACTTCCTTGTTCACTTCATTTAAAATAGAATGGTGTATTTCATTGCCTAGTATGCAATGTTCGATTTGTAGTTGACCTTCATTCCTTCTGTTATAAATAAGTCTCAAACACGGAGACAAGGAAGAATTCTTCTTAGCCGAAGCTGTCCTTTTAAATACCCATTTAACCCAATAGTCAAACCATAATAGTCAAACCTAATAGACCTTACCTAATAGTCAAACCTAACCCAAACCTAATAGTCAAACCTGAACCAAAATTTCTGTAATACAATCTAAAATTTCACACTTCAACTGAACGATCAAAGGTAAGAATAAAGATTTACGTGAAAGCGGATAAAATTTTTGTTTATGAACGTAATGATTGAACATAAAATGTTTATTGTTTATATGCAAGTTAGTCTCTGGAATTAACTCGGCGCTGAGTTGCCGGACAAACAAACACGACTAAACACAATTACATTTTGAACTAAGAATGAGCTCCAAGTTTTTGTGTCAAAAAAGTGATTTCATGCATAAATCGCACTGGTGTTGAGACAAAATTTCTTATAATTAGACTCTCGCTTTAAACGAAGATATGCAACAAATTAAAGGAATTTTTCATATTATTCTATACTTATGACATTGTTTTACGGATGCAATTATGACCTGAACTTAGCCCAAATAACTTATCATAGCATAGCATAGCATACTAAGCTTATCATAGCAGAGGATTTCGCAACATTATATTTGTGGATTGGGGGAATTCCATGTGACTGCACTCTCTCTCTCTCTGCAGTTTCAGTATCGCTAGCCGGTGACCCTGGATTTAGTTAAGTTTTCTGAAGCCTATTACAATGAGCAATGAGTATGATCTACGTCTACTAGAAAGCAGGTTTAATTACAAAAAAGAAGTCTAATAAGTCCATTAACATGTGTTTTGGAAACGTGTTGTTACTACTTGTCATCTCCGTTTTGTCCATCGGCTATTCAAACTGCGAGGACCAAGATTTTAAAATCCGCCATCGCCGGCCTTGCCCTGGTAATCTTATCGCGTTTACACTGCGGCTTTGTGCACCATTTTTGTGCAAAGGCCAGTTCTGGATAGGAGCGAATGGCTTCCCCATAAAGGAGATAATCGGCGGGACTATCTTTTTGTATGTGTAGTCTTGGTACGGAAACATTTTTGTCGAGTCTCCACGAAAATTCCATTTTTACTCTGCATAGTATCTGGACGTTGGTACGCACAAGCTATTGTGTAAGCGCCACGCGTATGCTAACCTTTCGGATTCCATCCAAATTGTTTAAAAATCCGTAATGGAATGGTATGACATTGACCGACGCTCACCACATTTGAGCGGCATTATCATATTTTGTATAGATCGTATGACCTGAGTGCTAATTAACACCACCGTTGTTACATCCTACTACGCATCCACTCGCAAACACACGGTGTATATACGTTGAAGTATCCAAAATGCCCACAGCTTATTGTGAACCACCCGTTGTACATTGAGAATTTAACACTTTACTGATCACACAGCAAGTAGGATGTTGGACTCTCACTTCGTCAACTTATAAGTAGGATCTAGTTAACAACTGAGACTAGTACAGTGAAATTGTTCTTAGTAAACATATCGTTCTCATTTCAAATGTTTTGCCTGTGTCGCAAATACTCTATACTCGATTCGCCTCAAATTCTGTGCAGTGATAGACGTCGACCGGTTGAACAATATGGCTAAGACGATTAGTTTTAAAAAACGCAGGGTCACTCCAAGGAGCGCCAAAGTTGGGTGTGTCTCTCCCCCTCAACCGCAAAAATGACCCATACAAAAGTTGTTCCACTCGTTGAAACGAAAAACTTTTCCCTCAAGCACATTCCTCTGCGGTCAAAAGTTGAAACCAAAGGTTAACGGAACCATCTCAGGTCAAATCATACTACGTTTCATGACCTCAACATGTGACCGCAGAGAAAAGTGAGAAAAGTGCGAAGGAAGAGAAAGGAAAAAGTTGTTTATCCCACCGAGTTGAACAACTTTTGTATGAGTCATCTTTGCGGTTGAGAGGAAACGACATACCCAACTTAGGCGCCCCCTGTGGGGTGACCTGGAAGTTTTTAAGGATACTCGTCTTCCGTCATTTTGTTCGACAGGACGACGTCCATCACTGCGCAAAATTTGAGCCGTATCGCACATACTACGTTTTGTATATCGAATAGAATGGGTACGTATAAATATTCTATTCGAGCTCAATGCACGGTTGAATTGAGAATAGAGTGGAGTCTTTGTTCTCAAGATTTTAGCATGTGTTAGAATATTAGAATAAGTACGTCATGAATGAATGTTAATATGTCAATGTTATGTTTTGTAATGTAATCTATAAACATCCTTATCCTTTATCCTTTAAATAATGCAATGTCATCATAAATATTAAATTTTTAATTACGTCAATGAATTACCATGCACTGCATGTATGTCTGATCATTTCATATAAAAGGAGCCTTAACTGACTCCACTGAGAACAAAGACTCCACTGTAAGATTAAAGTCAATTTTGAGCAGTGGAGCTAGCGCTGATAATTCTCCTGACGCAGAAATACTTTGTCCGCTTTCAGGCAGGGATAATCCGAGTGAAATAATGCTGAATTTCTATGTGAAAACTCGATTGGTGTAACAGACACAACTCCTAAGCAAGGAAGTGCAACAATTTCTACACTAGCAAATGGAAATATTTATGGGGTAGGTATTCCAGATACACCTAACATATTTTTAATTGAGAACGGTGACTCCGTTTATACGGGCGGTAGCAAGAATTACCATTTTGTCTTAGCTGGTAATGAAATGATGGGTAATTTATGGGGTGGTGATGGAATTGACCTTGTGGAATTGACCTCGGTTCAGGGTTCATTTAGTCCTCATTCATGATACAAGCAAATGCAGACAACTTGGATGCATAAAATTCCTCGTCTGGGAAAGTCGCAGCAGACGCGTGGAATGCACCCACGCCCGAATACACAAATTATGCAAAATCGTCATCCGCAGGTCAGGTACACATTGAATTAAGTACACTTTACCCTAGTAAAATGAGGCTCGAGTTAACAACAACCAAATGTTTGAGGTTAGAAAACACTAACACAAATTATATTTCTTCTGGGTCTAACCAAGATAAATCAGCCGGAACCGTTAGCACTCCAACTCATGAATCTGAATGCACTCAAGTATAGCATTAAACGGAGTGGTAGTCCCAGGTCCTGTTCGTGTACCATGTCTAGTATATAATCGTAAGCGTAATAAAGATAGAGCAAGTAGTCCCTCAAGAGCTAGAAAAAGTTGGTGGGTAAGTGCCAAAACCAATTTTTAGTAACAATATATTTAGATCAATTTTCGGTGTTAGGTCTCGGGACGATACAGGTCACTTTGGAAAATATCACGGTATCTCAAGATTATCTTCGTTTATCTAAATTTTCCCATCAAGTTCTTATGGGAAACGATGTTTTATTACCTCATAAGATGCACGTTGATTAGGAAAACGTGGTCTTTCATTGGAAAAATGTACAAATTCCGATGATCGAAATCTCTGCTCAAAATAAAACCAGCGCTGGACAAATGACACACGATACAATTCTGTGAGGATGAACGAAAAGATTATGAACATATTATTTCACGTTAAAACTGACCAGTCGGTTCAGTCAGGACTTTTCGCTCTTAATCCGGTCATAGTCATAGTAGTTGAAGTATGTATGGTTACAAATAAATCGAAAGTAAAAAGTCTAGATAGCTGTTTTAAACTCCACAAGACTCAACTAGAAAATCCGTGGTGCAAACCAAATAATGTGGAAAATTCTTTTAAAACTTATATTTCAAATTCTGCAAGCGCAACGAATAAATAGATAAAGAGAGAATTCCCAAGTTAGGATAGTTTCCTTGGTATCACGGATCCATTATCTATCTTCACCCCAGCAGACAAATTTGACCCAACTGCGGAAGTATGAGGCCAAATCACTTTCCTTATGCTGCCTACACAACACATTTAGGTCGTACTCTATCCACCCCTAACATACTCAAGATCGTTCGTGGTGACCAACAAGCCTTCCATGGGCTCACGAGGGAATTCTACATATATTTCCAAGCAGTCTTCGATACGGTATAGATCCGAAACAACCAAACTTTTTTACTCTCAACTCCTTTACTTTAAACAACTCATATATTAACAAATGAAGAACCCTATTGCTCCTGTTTATGGGAGGCGCAAGTAGTATTAGTGTTCTATGTATAATAATATAGGTTGACACGCACAATAAATGTTAATTTCTGGCGTGCTAACAAGAATTTATGTTACAGACAAGCTAGGAATAGTTAGAAATAATTATTATACGAACAAATATATTAAATCAAACATTTATTAAGTATAACATAACATTTCCGACGTATCCTTTGCATCAATGAGTTTTTCGCGACGACTATACACATAGATAAACTTTACTATCGCTCATGTATATTTTCACATTAATTAGAAATCACAGTCTGGCTGTAACATACATGAATTCTTGTTACTACGGCAAAAAAATTAAAAAAATCCGGCTCTTTTTCTTGAACACCTTGTGTAATTTGACAAGAGGCTGGTTTTACTATAAATCATTTTCCAAACGTTTACACAATCTACTTACATTTTCATATCTACAATTACAAACTAGCCCGGCCACTGGCAATTGTATTCACTTTGGTAATTTAAACTCCAACTTTATATGACAAACCAGACAATTAATCATTGTTTTCTCACTTGAGCAACGAAATCAGGTTCCTTTTTTTTGGTTATGAGTTCTCCGGGTTGAGTGAGACGGGATGAGGCAGCCAAGCGTCATCCCAACTTTTGGAAAAAGTTAAATTATACTATATAATATCCCCGCATTTTTAATTTGTACTTCCAATTGATGTGGAGAATTATTTTACGAAATATAAACGTGGAATGATTGAATAGCCAGAGTTGGATGTAACTGACTGACGTGGAGTTGTTCAGATTCAGAATATGTGGAAAAAGGCAAAGCAAATCCACCACTGCGAACCAGACAGACTAAACCAACTTCATCTGAAGATTACAAACCCAGACACATGCAGTCAGAGCTTACGTAACCATTTTTTTAGTTGCCTTGACTGTATTCAGAACTTTACTCAATTCAGACCCAATGGTAAACAAGTGACTGAAGTGTGTACACTGTACACACTTAATGTGCTATAAACGGAAGTGGTCATACCATATAATACAGAAATGACTACTGCTGCATTACAGATTATCCAGACAGTCTATTATCCATTATCAAGTCCATCTGTGGAATGAGATTAGGCCTTTCACTTCTACACGAGTGGACTGCTCAAATAAATGACAATCCTTAATTCAAATACACATATCCGACTGATATGTAAAAAACCAATCATTTAACCAAATGTACGACCGTTTAAAAAAAAACTAACACTGTATAAATAAACCGTCATGTACTGTAAATAATTTCTCCGTCTAAAAATATACATTTTTGTCTATTAAATTCGGGTCACCTAACTAATCCGGTAGCCAAGTAGATGGGATTCACCGTTATGAACGAAACGCGGGTAAATGATGGCTACAGAGTTGCCAGTTCTTCCAAACAAAATTTGAACAATTTTGATTTTACTGATGAATTTATTTTCTAGTAAACTCGTTTTATAATATCCGAATTGGTTTAAAGTTTTAGAAGCACTAGCAAGTCTGTAGCCATCATTTTTCCGCGCTTCCCTCATAACGGTATTTTCTCGCTTGCAACGGTTTTGCTCATAACGGGCGGACCCAACTTTAAATTACAACTCCATTCTATCAAAATATAACATTGTTTCTAAAAATTAAATTGTTGATCATAATGCTATTTAAATAATATTGCACTAAAATTCCACTAATTACACAAATGCATCCAACCAAAATACAAATATTATGTGGGACTTGGAGTTTCAAAGGCGTTATGATATTGGTATGTTGAAATAACTAATCCCGAGCCATTTCTTACTCATCTCGTCCGCTCCGCTACATTCTTAAATGGAATAGCTCGCAAGAACCGCTATGATATTCTCTACAAATTGTGAATCCCACTGTTTTGTCCGGCACCCTTTACTGAGCGGGGGCAAATGTTATATGTGCGTGATCTTGTACTGTACATCTCTGTACATCAAATTGTTTTGGGCTAGTAATTAAACCTCCGGCTGATTAAATAAATCCTACTGTTATGTCTGGTTTACCCTTAAGACAATATGTTATTTAGTTGACCGGTATGTGATGTCTGACCTCAGGGAGTGATGCCCTTAGTGACATCTGATCGTGTACATCAGACTAAGTGAAAGAACAGTAGACAGGCAAATACAAAGAGTATTATGTTTTTATTCAGTTACTAGACGTTGGAGAGAATCAAAGGATATAAAGGGATACTTGTCTGGCACACGGGGTTCTCTAGTAGAGGGAGTGTTGGTCACTCTGACCCAGGGGAAGAGCCTTGCCGAACATTGTGGGGACGGTCAAGTGGCTCTTGGGAGTGCAGCCGGAGGTGCGAGCTATGTGAGAATGCTACCGGTCCGACTGAGACATCGATGCCATGGAAGGCTGGCCCTCATATACGGGTTGATGCTCAGATCTGGAACGGGTTGGACGTCAGAGTCCAAATGTCATGAGATCAGCTTCCTGGAAGAGATAGCTGTCTTGTCAGTGGTCGGGTGTACTTCCTTATGGAAGGTGCTTGCTCTTATCGACTGATAAGATGGTCGTCGTGGTCGATAGAACATTAGCATGGCCGAGATGATTGTCATCCTGAGTCTTGTCCTAATTGGAGGTGGGCTCAATTCCGGGTATGTTTGTGGTCCGTAATGCTGAGGCATTACCTGGACAGTTGGCCGCTGGAGTCAGACCTAATTTTGGTTGACTCTGGCCTACTTTGCTATCGTCGTTGGCTCGTGCCGATGACGCTGGACTGGATGGCCGCGCGTGCAGGAATTGGTCCGTTGGATCCATTAGTCTGCACGATGGACTGGTATACATAGGAGTGGATTCCCTAACGCTGTCCTTGCCTAACACGACGGATTCCCTAACACTATTTAACCAGTACGGTCAAATAAATAAATCGTCAGGCTGAATATATAATTCCTCCGGCTAATAAATAAACCCTACTTTCAAATAAATAAATCGTCAGGCTGAATAAATACTTCCTCCGGCGGATTAAACTTCCGGCTGATTAAATAAACCATACGGTCAAATAAATAAATCATCAGGCTGAATATATACTACCTCCGGCTAATAAATAAACCTTACGGTCAAATAAATAAATCGTCAGGCTGAATAGATACGTCTTCCGGCTAATCTCGTCTTTCCCGGGGCAATCCCGTGTGACCTACCCCGGCTAGTCTCGTCTTTCCGCGGGCAATCCCGACTGACCTACCCAGGTTAATCTCGTCTAACCTACCCCGGCTAATCTCGTCTGACTTACCCCAGTTAATCTCGTCTTTCCCCGAGCAATCTCGTCTAACCTCTCCTGGCTAATCTCGTCTGACCTACCCCGGCAAATCCCTTCTTTCCCCGGCAAATTCCTTCTTTCCCCGGCAAATTCCTTCTTTCCCCGGCAAATCCCTTCTTTCCCCGGCTAATCTCGTCTGACCTACCCCGGCTAATCTCGTCTTTCCCGGGGCAATCCTGTCTGACCATTTTTGACCTAACCTAACCTAACTTGAAGGATATACATTGTCTGGCAGAAAATGGTGTGCACGCAAGCCGGGGCGAGTATTTATTTGACCGGAGAAACTATTTATTTGACCGTAGAGTTATATTCTTTCAGCCGGAGAAACTACTTATTTGACCGGAGAATTTTAATTTTGTGGCCGGAGAAACTATTTATTTGACCGGAGCGATGATATTAACCCATTGTTTTGTATCTGTAATTGGTCAACAAAGTGATGTTTCAGGGTGTAATGAATGTTCCACATTTTTTGAAGAGTCCCGTTAACTTACAAAAACTGACTGCTCCCTTTTAAAATCATCCCCACGGCGTAGACAACGCGACCGAATGCTTACAACTGCAAAAGCTGAAATTCTTGAACATATTAAAATCAATTAAGGAACTGGCTGAAAGCTTCCGAACAGACAGTTTTATTGAACCTATGGGCTGAAAAGTCAAACTCTTATGTGTTTTGAATAGACTCGGATCTTTTATCCCTAGGAACGTGACATTTTGGGCGCACCTTTTGTACCGATTTTCTATGCTGATTCGCATTCAAATGGGACAATTTTAATTTTTACACTAAAAATTCTTTAAAAAAGAATATTTTGCTAAAACTCTGTAAACTAAACTAAATGTAATACTGGACCATGAGAGCGTTATTATTAGTAGAAACCATGGAGTAAAAATTGTGCAGATGAGAGGATTCGATCCCGTGCCAGTCACGTGTGTCGATTTGTGAATTGAGAAAAGATCAGAGTCTTGATATTACCAGGACACTAGGACAGGGTCATTCGGAAATCCGGATTTAAATCAGTGAATTGAAACCAGTATTCCCCGTGCTGACTGACCATATTTGTGCTCGCGGTCACTGTTGACGGGTCAGATGCAATCCACGACGTCAATCTACATAAGAATTTGTGGAACACAATTGACATGTATGAATTTGGGATCATTTTTGATAGTTAACAAAATACAGATCAAATGTTTCATTTTTGATGTTTATGTTGTGTGAGCTATGGAATTGGTGACTTAAATAAAATTACATCCAATCCAATCGATATTTCATGGGGATTTTATGTCTAGGGTACCTCTGAGAAAAGCTAATTTAACCAAATATAAGCGGTGGTGGGATTTTGGATACATGTCACGTTAAAAAATGATTTTCGAAACTTATATTTCGGATTTGACATTTGAAAAATCCAAAATCTACGACGGGTTCCCCATGAACATTTGATTTGTAATTGCAACCCGCGAATGGAATTTCCATTTTCCCATTTCATGAAGTTTAAGACACATTATTTCAAAATGTTAACATTTGTGGAAGTAGATTTCTGACTAAACGTCACTCAGGGCAAGGCAATGAAGTAACAAAATATCCCAGGTAGTTGCTACGAGGGAACTAACCTGCCCGTAAAATACCGATTCCACCACAAAAATTCATAACGGTTGCCAGCGGGTGACTAAACTTGTTATGTCAAGTTTTTATTGTCTGACGGTAACTGTTATGCCTGATTTAGACATTTCACTTCACTTTCGCTTCACGACAAAATTAACATTATGCTTACGGAGATAACAAAATGAAAACATAATTTGAAAACTGGTTAACGACGATT
>JAQFYE010003243.1:0-15822 GCA_034694305.1 Protaphorura glebata
GCTAGGGTACTTTTTAGTACACTTCAATTTACACTTCAATTTAGTTTTTTTTAGTACACTTCAATTTACACTTAATTTTGACTTCTTGGCTGCTGTGCCTACGTAAATATTTCCTAGTTTTATACCGTATCACACAATGCAGTTCATCATTTATTTGTCAATCACGAGCATTGGACGATATTTGAATTAGGATTGACGATAGTTCAAATAATGAAATTAGTCATCTCGCTGCTTTACAAAACTTAACCAGAAGTGAGATCATTTTTTGTTTTATTTTTATTTAATTTATGTATTACATTCGAATGTAAAAAGATACAATACGGACTGCTTGACTGCAGTAAAGAAGTTTCCATGAACATCTAATTTCCCACGCTTCACGATTTTGCATATTCGTGGTTCTGGTATTTTCAAAAAATTCATATTCGTGGTCCTGGCATTTTCAAAAAATTCATATTCGTGGTTATGGCATTTTCAAAAAATTCATATTCGTGGTCCTGGCATTTTCAAAAAATTCATATTCGTGGTCCTGGCATTTTCAAAAAATTCATATTCGTGGTTCTGGCATTTTCAAAAAATGCAGATTCGTGGGAATGTCACTTAAGCCTCGTAATGTAATCTCTAATGCCCTCTTAGTGTCAAAGAAATACTTCATAAATACTTAAGTCCAAGTCAAATTATTGTATTTATCAAATCTTAATAATGATTATAACGCCTTCACCATTACAGCAACAAATTCACCTTCTTTTGCCTTTTTGAATATTTTCACTCCATTCTCATTATCGGCATGGTCCAACAGGTACAATCTTCCCAAAGCAGTAAAACCCAACTTGTTTACTATGGCTCGAGTGCCGAAACTGCTGAAAGCGCTTTGAACACTCTGATAACCTTCCTCTTTAAGGAATATCATCATTCTTCGATACATTTCCTCCGCAATTCCATTCCCTCTGTACTTCGAATCAACGGACGTGATGAAAATATCAACATAGCGTTCAAATTTCATTTTAGCATGATACGGATAGAGTGTCGTTTCATGTAATTTGTCAACGAATTTTGCAATTTTTGACAAGTTTGGAGATTTGGCTTCCGGAAGCCCAACGAATCCGAAACCCTCCTTCGTGCTCTCCATTAGTAGATTAACAGCGACAATCTGTTTAGGTAATTCATGGATTAAATCCCTGAACGACGAGAGATTGATAATTTGAAATCATTATTCCATCCAACGCCCTAATTATAAGAGACAAACGAGGTTGTATATTCATTTTTCTTAAAATCAGTTCAAATTTGAAGAACGCACGCTGTTAGCTGAATATAAACGAATTTTAGTTAAGATAATAAGTAATTTTAGGGCAGAGGCGCTTTTACTAATTTTCCAAACTACAGTGTTTCAAAACCAACCTACTATTCGTCCTAATATCTTCAATTTTAACTTTATTCGAAAAGTGAGATAGCCATGCATTTTGTTCGAAATTTAATTGCGCGTTTTTTGAGCTATGTCTGAATGAGCTGTGCGCTTCATAGCGCGCGCTGTCAATAAAAATGTAAATACAAATCTCAGAAAATAAAAGACAAACTGAAATTTTGATTGCAGTAAAAATTTCAAACATTCTCAAAAATTGTCAAGATTTTCAAAATTGTACAATTTTTTCAAAAAAATGTTTCAATCAAAAGAAATCTCAAAAAATTTCAAAAATGTGTGAAATTTTGAAAAATTTTGATATTATTTTGAAATTTTGAAAACATATTTTCAGCTCAAAAGATGCGCAATTAAATTTTGAACAAAATGGTTATCTCACGTTTCATATAAAGTTAAAATTGAGGAAATTAGGACGAATAGTAGGTGCACCCGGTATATGGTATTCAAAAAATTATAATCTTACAAATCAGAGGGATATATGTCAAAATATGTTTGCCTTCGAGTTCGGGTGTTACTTAAACCAACTGATGTGGCACCATCGACTTTGTTTAATTTTATACGCATCGCCGGTTTAATTTTTGAATCGGGTTCTCCCTATACGTGATGTTGAATAAATGTGGAATTAGCTAGGTAGTTATATTATTTTATTTTATTTTTGTAATTGACACCAAAGAGACTAAATCTAATCAAATGAAATAAAAAACTTAATGCTTATAAAATATATCAAATTGGAATTTTACTTGGTCTGTTCCGGTCTCGGTCACATAATAGCTTATTTGATGAGTGAGAGCCAGAGCGACTAATTGAGTTATCTCGGCAGCATTTATATCGCACCACCCCAGCGCTGCATTCATTGGTTCGTCTTTCAGATAATTCTCACAAACATGTTTGGAAATCCTCTCGTGATCAGACATTTCGGCCATATGGAAAGTAAATGTCTTCCAATTCCCAACCACGTGTTTGGCCATTTTAAATTTTGCAAATGAAAAGTTTAGTAATAAGAATTCTATAAAATTGTAATTCCAGTAAAAAGAAATTAAAGAGAATAGAATTTTACAATGATTAGACTGTTCAGTGACTGACAGAGCGTATACGTAGTTTCAAACATACTTTTTTACGTTGAGATCTTCTGTCAAAATGAACAATTATATAATTTGACAAGATAAGGACGAGTGTTGATCAGTTAATCAGTCACGAGGATAACATGACTCAGGGAAGTGTATAATAACTCAGAGACGATTATTATAGAGTCTATTTTAATCGTAGTGGACTACATACGGTTGAATGATACCTACAGTATCGTTCAGTAGTATACGTACGCCCTGAAAATCATTTTCTACACCGGATTTTTGGAAATAGAAATTTGAAAATTTACATAGTCCTAGAGAAAGCGATTTTCAAATGCAGGGGGTGTTCCATTTTCAGAAATTAGGGAAAGGTCAAAGGTCAAAAATTTTGACCCAACAAGTACATTTTCGAGTAGGTGACCAAATTTTATTTTTCACTTTTCTATTTCTCATATGGACGGTATTCAAATTCTGAGCATTTTGACGTATTGTACATCTCTGTGCGATTTTTTTGGATTTTTAAAAAAATATTTCAAAAGTGAATAAAGGGATATTATTATGGACTCCTCTGGCTGTATCACTATCCCACTAAAATACATATTTTATTGTGATGTGTGTTGGCAAGATTAGTCATTAAATTAAAACTTGTTGGTGTAAATATTCAAGGCAAACGCTCAAAGTATTTTGTATGAATTTTGTTATTTATCAAGCAAACGCTCAAAGTATTTTGTATGAATTTTGTTATTTATCAAGCAAACGATTCCCGTGGTCAACTGTGGTCGAGCTAATAATATTCGAAACTATGTCTACTATTTTCTGGACGAGAAAGTCTCGTAAAAGTACAAACTTATCTCTGAAAGACGTCTTTTCACTCAAAATAGTGATACAGGTTCCATATCCACGTCATTTAGCTTTATGGAGGGTTTGATTCTCTCAGACTGACAATATGGCGAGCATTGGCTTGCCTCCACTTCAGTTTTCGCTTACCTTATATACCTTAGCTTACCTTACCCGGAGGACGTTGTCCAGGGAAATGGAAATCAACTCAGTATCTACTTTATTGTTCAATTGGATACAAATATGGGCTGTCTCATGGCCAGATTCTCTTTCCCCAGACGGGGGGAATGTTCTTCTTGTCGCTGACACGGTATCGCCTGTACTGTCTGCCATATGGACCCACTTTATTTTTTTTTGTAATTTGATTTTTTCAGTTGTCAGTTCACCGAAGATAGATAAATTGTTCAGCCAAGGTTTTGCGGTTTTCGGACTCATTCAGTTTCTACGGATTTCTTTTTATTAAAGGTCCTAATTTCTGCACTATAATTCGTCTTGCAATCGATCATCTGGTGGTAGGAGTAGACTTTGGATTTGCTTCATTTTGGATTCTTTTTGTAGCTGTAGATTTTTCTGTGAACCGATCTTTGAACGTTTTTCTTGTTCACACTCAAAAGTGAACAGATCTACAGCACACCATACGCATACCTAACAAACTGAGAATCTCTCGATTCTGAGAACGTCTCTCGAAAAAAAAGTGATTGGCTGCATTTCTAGCCCAACTTTACGAAAATTCGAGAACGGAGACTTAAAAAAAATTAAGTAATTTGTAATTCACTCAACACATAAGCCCTTTCTTTTCAAAACACCATGTATACTGTCAACGTTACAATACATATGATAATATAAATAAAATTGTTTTCTAATATTTCGAAATGTCAGCCTAGCCTGGTATCGCCCTACGGAATTCATTGATTCCTCATAAACAGGCTCCGTAGCAGATAATCTATAGGCATTCGGAAAAAAAATTCTGGTGTTTCTATCGTGCTAACATGTGCTTGAAAAGGAGGACCGTTGGAGCACGCATCTTTTAGTCGATTTGTTTCAGTAGACTTGGAGAAAGTCTAGTGAAAGTACACAATTGTGTCTCACAATAATACCTTTAACTCAAAATATGTAGTACGGCGAGCTCTAGGTCATTTTGTTTTGTGGAGGGTTTGATTCTATGAGACTGACGGTGTCTCTGGGTCACAATTAAGTTCAGCATCATAAATTATTTTACGCAATTATAATTTGAAAATAATCTTTCAACATTTCTTATTTGATTTTCTTGAGTTGGTAATGCATGAGAAGCTGAAAATTTAGCAATATACTTCTTTTTGCGAGGCACACATTGACCTCTTGCGGCGTTCTATGGCATTTCTGACATTCGAGTGCCACTTTAATATTACTCTCAAGCTCAACCTTTATCTGCGATACTTGAGGTCAATCCGACGTGCTATCCGTATTAGCCATACTAATGACTCCTAGCGGTGGCGCTAGAAATTTCAAACTTGACACCCTTCAAACATTGATCTGGACGTCAACGAGAAGTTCTGTATAAAGTTTCGGGTCAGTCGCTAAAAATGAAATGGGATATTCCCCCATCACTTCATATAAAGCCGAGAAGATAATTGTCCATACAATGTATCCACAATATTTTTCTGTACATCCAAAACCCCTCATGCCAGAAAAATAATTTTGACACGGGTGGATCAGAAATCAAATTGCCCATTTCTGGGTCGAAATTTAAAATTTGAACTCACAAAAAAAAAAAAACCTTTTTTAGAAGTTTTTATTTCCACTCAAAACTAATCATTATTTGCCAGACATCACGTCGACCTTAGTAATTTCAGTCGACGGATAAAGTAAATGAAATAACGTCCAGACGGCTCTTACTGGTCAACCTACTGATGAAGTGGACATATGAACCCGGCGTTGTCCTGGATGCATGCATGTGCAGCCGAAATTGCTTAATTAAAAATTGAAGGGAAGGAATGCCAATAGATAACTATTTCCAAACAGATGTCTTTGTATCTCTCAAAGATGAGAAAGCCGGGATATCGAACCTTCGAACCCGATAATCGGGTGCGAGTCTGGAACCATGCCCAGACCGCAGGGTCTTCTTCTTCTTTTAAATTGTGTACCAGTACCCATGTTCAGGTCCGGATCCTGACCCGTTCGTTGGGAGCACTGCCTCGATCTCTTCTGGTCGAAATGTCGAAAACAGTTTATTCTGAAATTCCTGACCTAATACAAGCAATTAAACTAACTAACATTCTCAGGGTGATCTCATTAACATGAGGAAGGCAAATCTTAGGAGCGTATATCTCTTCAACATTAGATGGGAACAGACATACAGGCCATGGCTCCTGTTGAATATTCGGAAGTAACGCAAGAAGGGCATGTCTGTCTTTCAAAAAAATGAGGACATACATTCTCAACATTAGGAGGGTTTTCGACGATGCTCGCAACTTAGCCAAGTAATGATGGGAGACCTTAATATCGTAATGGGTTAATGTCTGTTCAAAAATAATAGGCACCTTTTCAATCAATCAATCTTCAAAATCGTACGGTTGACATAATAATTTTGTACAAAGGGTGTTGCAAATGGTCACAGCGGGTTCCCAAATCAGTGTCGATATCATATTTGCAAAACCCTTTTGTCAACGACCTCATAAGTTTGGGTAAGAGTTGTTGATTTTGAAACGTGTCTATTATTTTTGAACAGACACTAAAATGAAAGTTTTCACTCATTACTAAATTATGGCGTTTGACACAACTACCTAAGTTCCCTTCGTGTCTTTTCCAATTCTGTCTTTATTTGAGTACAATCGGTAGCTCAAAATCTTAACGGATTTTCAGGTATTTTCGTTAGTGTCCGATCCTGTTGGTGGATTTCATAAAATCGGAGAGGTTCACTAAGTCGATCATGACCTCTTTTCTATTTCCGTGGTTCAGGGGGGGGGGTACCTATTTGTAGGGTTTGTCCAATTTTTTTTGTGCGGACATACATTATTATGCTGCTGCTGTCAAAAGAACTAATATGAGATTTGGCATGACACTTGATCAATCATCTTCAAATAAAAAGTTTTCTCGGATTCTCGGTCCCCATTATGTAGGGCGCTATAAATGGGTAAAGCGGAGTTTAGATATACGTAAATGGCTAAATATTCGCAGTAATTTTGTTTAGTTTGTTTCGAAACATCGACCGATTTAATCAGACGTTGCACAGTTGCAATAATTAAGTGTATATGTGATAATTATAGAAAGACACAACTTTATGATGCGTCAGAATTCTGCAAGAAATATTTCTAAATATTTGCAGAGACCCAGACTGCTCAATTTATTTATACACAATATTTACAATTTTACATTACAATTCATAATAATTTGATTCACCCTCTTATGACACTCTGTAAGATGGCTAATAAATAACACTACACAGTTATCCAAAATACATGAGACTTCAATTCTGAGCGAGATTGAAGGTATGATGGAATTCTAAAACACCAATTACAGAGTATACAGAGAAAACTCAAAGCATAGGTCCATCGGTGTAATTTTCTTAACAAGGATTGAAATGTGAACTCAGAAAATAAGCTTAGCTACTGTTTTGGTGCGTTTAAAAGCAATTTTCTAAAGCACGAGCAGCACACACACTCACATGAACATTCTGACAACATTCCAATTTTAGCGAAATCCTAGTTAGGTATTACTATATTCCGATTTAAACGGAATAATTCTTATACATCACACGCGGAAACGATTGTCATGAATTCAAAAACTTCCGCGTTTGTCCAGTTCAGAAAGAAGTAATTGGTAAGTCATATCGTTGTATCGATTCTCGAAATGAATTTGTGTTTAGAGGAAATATATTGTTAGAGAGTAAATATTTATTTAAAAAAAATACACGCATTAATTGACATAGCCGCTGAGGCCGAATCAAACAACATCGCGTAATTTTGGGTTGCTTCCCATTTGGCCTAGAGACGTACAGCGTAGGTACCATCTACTAGTAGGAAAAACAAGTGGGAAAAACCTCTTTAAAGCAACCACCGGGAGTGCAAGTCCGAGGAATCAAACCCCAGCACAGCGAGACAGAATGGGCCAACCATACCATCATGCTGCAATGGACTTGCAATCATACTGTGTTAATAATAAATGCAAATGAAATAAATAGAGCGAATGACTGTAGATAGAAAAAGACTTTTTTTATTTGGTCAATCTTTTCTGAAGAAAGTGTTGTAAGCAAGAGAACCATGAAATATATTAGTAGTATATATATTTAGTTTTGTAGATGTTAATTCTAAAACTTATATTTCAGATTTCGTTCAACGATTCACGTCGTCCACTCATTGTCAGGATCGATTGGCGGTGGTTCAGGAATCTGAACAAACACACACATCTCACCATTCTTATTATTCCTCAGGTTGTGCCCTTCCTTCTCAAGAGCATTACTGCAAAAAAATATTTAAGAAAATAGAAATTAACACCGGAAATGTAAAAAAAAAGTTATTTTGATAATTCTAACAATTCATTTTGAAATTATCATGGATTCCCGGAAATGCATTACAAATTCCTGGACAAAGCTCACGGGTGTGTTTCATAAAAGTATCTGAAAAATGAATTGATACACATAAAATATTTGGCGTATGGTAGAAAGTTTTTAATTATGTAACATTCAAGGCGAAATTGAAGTGGACATTTCCAAGAAGAAGTTAATGCGGTTTATAATGATTAGCCCGGTATAGCAGGTTGGGTTTGAATTCAATGTTTACCTTATCTGCTCTAAAGACTTCAGCTCATCCGGCATCATTTCCAAGACTTGGCTTAGAGTGATTTCCGTATCTCCAGGTTCCAAATTCTTGACGTACTCCTTCATTACTCCCAAGATCTTGTTTTCGACTGATTCCCAGGGATAGGACACTCTTGCGATTAATTTATAGGATTCGTTCGAAGCGTCTGTAAAATAATGTGTCAATTAATTGGTTAAAGATCCTTATGTGAGCCATAAGACAAAACAATTCTTCCTGGCCTCTAGAGGTCACTTTATACGATCACTGAAGCCAAATACATTGTTAGTTAAAACGGTGTGTTAAGGTCAGTGTACAATAAAACAGAATGAAAATTGTCCAGACTTCAGAGAAGTTGTCAAATTAATTGATACTATCATTAGAGTACACGGGAGTGACGTCATAGATGTTGCCAAGAAAAAGTCCAGGATTACAAAAACTTCTTACCGTCACCCGCATTCCTTGTCACAAGATTTGAGCCAACCTTGATCTGAAAAATGGCTATCTGAGTCACGAACCCGTACTCTTCCGTCCCATCTCCTCCAACCCCATCAGTTTTGAACTCATAGCCATAATCATCAGATATCCGTTGACACCATGAATTGAACTCTGACCTTGTCCACTCAAAGCGATGATCCCAATGGCGGAAGTTCCCATTTAGCTCAAATAACTCATTGTATTCAAAATTAGGAGTTGTCACGATAACAATCCGTGGGCGGATCTTTTGAAAGACTGATTGTTCAAATCCAATTAGAATCTCAGGATCCAAGTGTTCTATCAGTTCAATTGCAACCAATGCATCAGGTTTTGAATTGATAATTGTAGCGTCTGGTTTAGTAATGCAACCGGCGTAGACTTCTGCGGTCAGTTTGTATGTTCGCTTGACAACATAGTCTTTCGTAGTTGGGCAAAGGCGTGTCTTGCACTGCAATTTACAAATACAATATTTAATTTGAATTATCCAGTTTAATTATCTATTTCTAATTCAACCGGATGACGTCGTTGATCAGCTTACGTCATTGTTGGTGACACTGGAGGATAGGACTACGCTACACCATTAGTGTAATGTCACCAGTTTTGAAGTAAAAAACCATACACCGTATGGACTTACTTTTAAAAAACGCTGTAAACTTATTTCAATAGCCTAAAAAATGCGTCGGGTAGGGTGGGCTAGGACGCCCCACTTCTTAACTAACTACATGAGCATGTGGCTCCCAAAGCACGCCCACAAATGGGAGTGGGGCTAATTAGCACACCTTCCCGACGAAGGGTTAACACACGAAACAGAAAGTGTTTTTAGCATTCGTGTCTGGGTATATTAGTTTCCCTGGGCGGGTTAACGGTGAATAGATGTGCTAATACGCCCCACCCCCCTTAACTACACCAGCATGGGAACCATACATCATGACACGCCCACAAATGGCGGATGGGACTAATTGACACACTTTTCCGAAGTGGGGCGTATTAGCCCACCTTACCTTATCAGATAGACAAATTAAATTAAAATTGTATTCCATAAACTGAATTACCTTCTCAAGAATAAACTCATCCAGGTCCAAGTAAATAATTCTGGCGATACTTGTTAATTCTTTCAAGTAGACATGGAGTTTAAGATGAGAACAACCAGCTTCGATTACTGTTGAATTTGAATCTGACTGGATCATTTTGTTCAGAATTTCAGTTACACGTTCATATCGTTGTTTGCACATTGGTGGGGTGATAATCGTCCTATGCGGGGTAAACTCCATTGTGACACTTGATAGCTAGTCACTACACTGACAACTGATGATTAATAGGAATAACAATTACTTGATATCGACATCGCATCGCATTGCAAACAAAACAATTACGGAATTAATTTGGATTTGAAATTGAAATGATCGTGGAGTCGAGACACGTGCGATTGTTTCCGAGGTACAGAGAAACTGCCGTCCGTCCACAAACTGAAGCAAAATTAGAGACTTTCTGGCCTTTGCTTAAAAAAGTGCTTGCGTTCGCGCTGCGTTCGCGATCTACGCTACGAAAATCTCTATGTAATAGAAGTTTTCCGAAAGCTGCCAGACAAAAAGTGAGATGTGCATTTTGTAGAGAATCTTATTGTGGATCTAGGGAGCCATTCCGATTGAAAATCCGTTGCGCGTAGCGACGCTGACTAGCGTTTTAACAAAAAACGGCATGAAAAGACTCCAAAAATTAGGGTTTCTGCTACAAAAACATGCCCAGAATAATTTTTTTAGAAAAATCCGTTGATGCCTCGTTTTTTGCAATAATATTTTGCAATTTTTAAAATTTTGTTGGACCGGTTTGGAGAAAGTCGATTTCTCACTGGCATACTGGCAAGGCATCTGGAAGGAAAAATCTGATTTTTCTCAGGGAAGCGAAAAATCGACTTTCTCCAAACCGGTCCAACCAAATTTTAAAAATTGCAAAAAATTATTGCAAAAAAGGTGGCGTCAATGCGTCATCGGATTTTTTGAAAAAAATTATTTTGGGCATGTTTTTGTAGCAGTAACCTTAATTTCTGGAGTCTTCTACTAAAACGCTCGTCAGCGCAGCTACGCGCAACGGATTTTCAATCGGAATGCCTCCCAAGATCCGCAATAAGATTCTCTACGAAATGCATATTATCTCATTTTTTGTCCGGCTGCCCCAGATTGGGCTGCAGGAGTGGTGGCAAAGGTTATGCGTGACCCTGCATATGAGCGATTTACGGGACCATTCATCATATTTTTCATGGTGTTTTCCCCTCCTCTTTGACTTTCTTACCGAAATGATCCAGTTCTAATTCACATATTATGGAAAACGAACCATTTTAGGAAAATAATATATCCAGTCCCATTGGGTGAAGTAATCATTTCTATTGAAAAATAAATGCTTCTTACAGACCGAGGAAACCTGTCGGAAAACTTTTATGAAAATTTCAAAGGATTTAAGGATTCCATTACTACGTTTCGCAGGGCCGTACTACTGAAACTTTTCCCGGCCTGAGATATTTTTTAGAGTCCGGCCTTTTTCAATGATAACATTATTTATTTGCCGTTGTAGCAAACTGAACAATTTACCATTTACCGTACTTTTGAGTGTGTTACAGAAACTAAATGCTAAAATGGCTAGTCAGGCAAGTATCCTAAATCCTAACTATTAACGTTACATGACTCACACTAACGATAATGATCACACATACCAGCACTAGTTAACACTGACTGTTCTCGAATTCGGAAAATATTTCAAAGCTTAGGGATTCTGTGACTTCATATTCAATGACAATAGCTAACGCGGATTGTCAATCCTTTGTGCTTCATGCTTGAACTCAGATACGATAACGTTTTCATTTGTTACTATATACCGACCGGTAGAGTTAAAAATAGTCGAATTCCAGTCATTTGAAAACGAGGAGAGGAATGTAGTCCGTTCTATTTAAAATATTTCTGATTGACGGAGGTTTGAATTTGGATAAGTCATTGACGAAGGGCGTTTTAGAGTATTTTAAAATTTATATTTCATTGGAAAACTGTACACTGTCAAAATCTCAGGAATATTTAAAGCTATAAATCCTTCGCAACTTTTTGCAGACCAGTGTGCGCCAATTCTTCCCTGACCTTGAAGTCCGACATCTCGCAAATCGTGGAGGGAAGATCAAATCAGCTTCACACATTTTATAAAGAGAGTATAAAACATTAAAAGAGATTTATGCTACTACATCAAAATTACATCCCTGAGTTGTTTACTCATACTTGTCTTATTTTTTTTCAGTTGGGCAACTCGAATCCAACTTATGCCGGAGTTTAAACGTCGTGGATTTCAGCGTCCAACCTGGTCACGCGTAACCGCTCATGCCACCACTGTGTTGGAATATCGATTTTGTGAAGATTCTATAGCATGTACGTAAATAGCGGCTTTGAACTATTCAAAGAAATTCATCGAAAATGGGTGGTGGTGGTGATCATCACCGGTCGATTCCGATTAAACGCCGGGTCACGAGATAAGTTGTTCCAAGCAAGTTCCAAGCACGTAGTTTGAAGCGCCCGCGTGCTGAAATAAAAGCCGGGCCGGCTAGTGCTGTTTTTAAACGGTCGGGAGTCTAATCGGTCATTTACGGTATTGAAGTTTTGGCCTTCATTCCTTACAATTTACCCAAAATTATCCCGGAATACGAAAATAAACGCCGGGTTCGATTAATCGCCGGGGCTCAAATAAACCACGAGTCGGTTCTTGTCAACTTTAATTAACGCCCGGGTATTTATTAGGTCATTTACGGAATTCTTGGTCTTGTTCGTGTCAATTCAATGGCAGACTGCAACTTTGTCTAATGTTCAAGAGGACGCCGCCAGATGGACGCGCGAATTATTCATTCTTTTAATTCAATCCAACTCATGGTTAAGAATTACCACGCTTCTGATCTCTTTTGAAAGAAAACCGAAAGTGAGAGTTTCAGTCACAGATTTAAAACAACCCTTTCCAAACAGCAATCAACAGTTGACAAGATCTTAAAATATTCAGTTGAATAATGAAAATATCAATTGTCAATTGAAAATTGAGGTAGCTTCATCCCTGGCAGTGCAGCATCCGTTCGTACACAAAATCTTGGTAAGATTTTGAAGCAACTGCGAATTCTAATTATTTAGTTTATTATTAGTTTTGAGTATTCTGCTACACATTAATTAAATATTTGATTATTTGACTAGAAACTATTTAGAAATTAGAAAGAACTATTAATGGTGACCCATGACCCCGTCTTCATGCGTTTTTCATGGATTTTGGCATTTCTAAAACGAAGTAACCGGTGATTGCCCACATTCCCTTATTTTGGGACATACATACATTTACCATTCTGTTTGTTAAAATTCCAAAACACGGGAAAAAAATTCTAAAACTACCTGGTTCCACGAATATCATGAAAAGTGTGGTCACAACTCCTGGATAATTTTGTTTGAAAAAACGGAGAACTCCACGAAAGTTCCGGCCCGGTCCTGGTTATTTAAAAAAAGTTCATTCATTTTACCTTTGACCTTAAGTTTATATTAATTTATGTTTTCTCCTTCCATACTACGCCCTGGGTGCAGCACATGCACACTGTATATTTTTAAACGCCCAAACCGTGCAGCTTTTGGGGTCCAATCTTCACAAAAGTTGTTCAGGAGGTCAAGGGTTACAACATATCAAAAATGCGGGCAAATCTGACTAACCTACTCTAAACCATTGTGTATAGTATCCTTTCTAGGCATTTAAGCTGGGTTGAAAAATAAATTCCTTCTATGAAATAATTCCGGGCTGTCATACACGGTGTTGGATTTTATCATGTATGCCAATATTTGACCTTTTGACCTTCAAGTGATACATAGACGAACGGCATAAGGACTGTCTGGAAAAAATGACTGACTGAAGAATAATTTTAAGTATTGTCATTGTCAGTCAGTAATCAGTCTTTAAAATACGTTTGTTAACTGTAACAACTCAAGTCTACTGATTCTTTACTAGATTTGCAAAGTCGAAGAAAAGTTATCGGTTCTATCATCAGACACTCGTCAATCATCAATTCAATACTATCAGTTCAACCAACCGTCATAATGGAGGTTCCCAAGTTGAGAATAACTAGAAAATCAAAAAAGACAAAAACCAAAATGGCTGTACCAAAAGGTGAGACTATTGTATAAAATTAAACTCACTTTAAATAATATCTGACCCCGGTGAAAATCAAAACAAAGCTGCAAGCGTATTAAAATTTGAAGTGAGATTCTCCGGATCTCTGTAATGTAATGTACCAGCCAAATGGCTATACAGTGCTATGCGTCACATGGCTTACATGCTATAGAGCCGAAAGACTCTCCTATACTTATCTGTGAATACTCTTCCAAGCTTTAGTCCTTTGATCCTCACTAATGGACAGGACAAACTTGATAAGGTCATATGTCAAGGTCACTAAACGTCAAGATTTGAGAAGGACACTTGTTCTTAAATTTTCGGCTTTGGTTACAGATTTCTGCTGTTTCGCAGACAGATAAGAATTTTTACTTTACGTCATTTGATCAGACATCAAACACAAATTGTATATTTTTGTTTCTAGGCATAAAGTTGGCTGATTGGTATGCGTTGGACGCTAAGTTTAGACTAAAGTTTGATACGGTTGGCAAAATTGATTCGAATTGTAATTAGATACCAAATTCCGAATGGATTTATATGATGTAGAAGAATACATACCTAGAGTATATTCTATAAACCTTGATGACATGACACATAGATATTCTCAATTTCTAGGGCACTACTATTACCACTTACCAACTGACCCCCTGGTATTATATAGCCAAACTGAACCCACAGGGAAAAATAAAACTTTTTTCTCTGACGTTAGGGTAGGTCAGAAACAAGTTGCTAGAGTTTTATCACACTTAACCTAACAAAAAATTAGCAGGTTGTCAACCAGGTCGAGTGGTTTCGATCAAAGATTTCAAGGGGATCACAAAACAAGTCGAAAGTTACAACTACTTCATTTTCCACGGTTTCCATGTATTGTTTTGCTACTACTGTTGGGGGTACCTTCTTACTCTACATTATATACCTAATATCTAAAATATCAATTTGAAAAATGTCAATGGATATTTTTATGGATCCTTTAATTGACAGGAATCGGCCGTCTTTCCATCGTAGCATAGTGGTTTGATTTTAGACCCTTATCATTGTTGCTTTGAAAAAAGTCTTATACCTATTGTTATTAAAGAGTTGCCCTACTACTACTAGGGGTATTTTCTTTGAGTGAAATTGAGAGGAATCCAATATCTGCAGGAATGCCCTGCTAGGCGATGTTCGGCGGATATCAATTAATGCGTGATTTTGTCTGTTCCTAGAAATTTTGGTCAGAAGAAGTTTCAGATTGGACGAACGTGTGACTCGATTGATCATGCATTTTCGCTTTTGCCTGAATGAAGAGTTTAAGAATGGAGAGCATGCAGCATCCAAACTGTGGGTAAATATTTCGGCAGATCTGAAGAAAGAAGCAAATTTAGTGTATCCTGCGGAGAAATGTGAAGAGAAATGGCGGAGTCTCCTCACAACATTTCAAAGGCTCATTTCTGAGGGGAATGGTGGTCAAATCAAAGGACAGGAATGGGGGTATTACAAAACTCTCCTCATCTTTTTTAAGTTGAATAAAGTTCCAGTTGACGAGCTTCGTCAGGTCCGAATCATTCAAGATGAACCTGTCGATTTTGACCGTGACGTCGGCGATTTGGCTATGGATGGAACAAATGAGGTTCCGAATATGCCTGTGAATGGAACAACTAAGGTCACGGAATTTGCTGTGGATGAAGTAAATGAGGTCACAAATATGGGTGTGGATGGAACATATACGGTCACGAATTTGCCTGTGGTTGAAGCAAATGAAGTCACGAATTTGCTTGTGGATGGAACATGTGAGGTCACGAATTTGCCTGTGGTTGTAGCAAATGGGGCCACAAATTTGCTTGTGGATGGAACAAATGAGGTTCCGAATATGCCTGTGAATGGAACAACTAAGGTCACGGAATTTGCTGTGGATGAAGTAAATGAGGTCACAAATATGGGTGTGGATGGAACATATACGGTCACGAATTTGCTTGTGGATGGAACAAATGAGGCCAGGAATTCGCTTGTGGATGGAACATGTGAGGTCACGAATTTGCCTGTGGTTGTAGCAAATGGGGTCACAAATTTGCTTGTGGATGGAACAAATGAGGTCACGAATTTGCTTGTGGATGGA
>JAQFYE010003244.1:0-15820 GCA_034694305.1 Protaphorura glebata
ACACCAATGACTATTGTATAGCTCAGTCGTTCCGCCTTTCACATTTTGCACTGGAGTGAAGAAAAATAAAAACTGCACAGCCACGGACGGAATTTTCATCCTGGCATCCTTTTGGTCTGAGAATTAATTCAGAGATTGATGGTTCTTCGGCTCACACCCACAATTTCTCTCCACTATCAATATTATTTTGTTTTTTTGCTTCCACAAATTTCTATTACTCAATCTACTAATGTACTGCGCTTCCTTACCGATTGGCTTAAGAGGTATCGCTTCTATTCACACTTATAAGCATATCATTCATTCTCTTCATTCTGGAAATTATTGCTTCTCTGTTGTCTTGTGCTTGGCCGTAACTGGCTTTTGCGCTCTGCCCATTGTTCATTTGACAGCCTGTGGTTATCGCGTTCTACCAAATTCATAACATTTTGCTTTACGGTATACCCATCGATATTGATAAAATGTCGCTGCTCCCCTGATCTTATATTCCTTCCGATTTAAAGAGTTAAATTCTGTGTGAAATGTGGCTATCCGTTTCTGATCCGAAAATATCAGATAAAACTACGAATAATCGAATATGATATCTGATCCGAGCCTTAAGGGTTGTTTGAGCATACCAAGAGTGAATCTCCTTTGTGAACAGCCTCTCAAGTCAGTGAGAGCAGCTAAAAATAGACTGGACGGTGATATGATATAAATCCTATGATCAGATACTACTACTTCCATATTCTTCCACCATCTCGTCGCCATCACGAACTCCTCCATACCGCAAGGCCAATTCTTTTTTTTATCGTGAAAGTTTTCAAGTTTAACGAGACAAAGCGAGTACGATATATTTACCGTCAACTTGTACTTGTTTTTTCCTTGCTGGGCGGGACAATGTCGTTCAAAGACGACCAAGAAACTATTAATTTCCTGGCGAGGCATGAATCCCTCTTGTATATAGTGTTTCGTGACTTTATTTATTCGGGATTTTGATTTTAAGGCGAAGCAGAGGAGGATGGGATAATTTGTTATGAACCACCCTGTCTGTTGTACTACTTTGCCGCATGGTCGGTTGAGTTTTTAGTCTGAAGTCCTGTTAATCCTTACGTATGGCGAATTCAACGGAATTTGTCTTTCCTGGCGCGTCCTTTTGTTTATCTCCGTCAGAAAAAGGAACGCGTGGGAATCTAGCTCGAGTTAGAATTCGTAAATGTCTAACTGGGTTTGATTTTCTTAGTCACCCACATGCAATGTCTTTATAGTCAGAATTAGTGCATAGACTAAAAGTTGGACATAATATTTTCGGAGAATCTGAACGGGATTCAGGGAGTGGATTTTCTTGGAGAAAAGTTTGTCATGCATGACAGGCAGTGCATTGCAGTGTGGACATTCTTTTTGATTTTGGGACACTTTTATTTATTATACTCACTATTTTGAGTCCTATCTCTCGATGATATAGTTTTGCAGTGGCATTCCCTCTTGCTTTTATTTTCGGCGTGCGTGGGAGTTTTAGATCACAACTTGGCAGTATGAAAAAGAAAAGTCAAGTGTTGCGCAACATTTTCTCTTTTTTTGGCATTGCCAACTTCATGGTGCAGAACGATCGGAGAAAGTCCAAAAAGTTGGAATATTGCTTGAAGATGGTAAAGAACGGGCATTGAAACCGCGAATGAGTACTGTCAATGCCTTCTAAGTATTCCAGATTTCTTGGAGTAGCCCAGTAGCCGGTTTTGATTTATTTACTCACCGAATCTCTAGAATTTACCCAGAACTTCCACACTTACTCTTTGGGGTATCCAGAAATTGTATGCATGATACATACATAGATAGGTATACTTTATTGAATAGTCTAGCCGCTTTCACCGAAGCACGGGGACAGTCCACACACTACTACGACACAAATCAAATCAAAATAAAATGAATGATTTAATAATATCAGTACATTTACAGATTTCAAAAAACTATACCGAGCCCTAAGCCGAAAATATAAAAATACAGTACTATTAAAAATAGGGATAGCCACGGCCTGTATACGAGAACCGGACAACCAATTCGCGTAATCCATCTACATCCTCTGAGTGGGGTTTAAACAATATTTTCGTGCACAAATGAAGTACTTTTTTTGGCCCATCTTCGAAAATTTGATTAATACAGTCCGTGTGAAAGTTGATAACCATGGGTATTCATACCAAATTTTTCATATTTCATTTCACGACGATTTGAGTGATGCCCATTAGATGGATTTCCGAAAGTTTTAAAAAAATTAAAAATATTTTTTCCTGTCACGGTTTTGAGTTTTCGTAAGTTCTTTGGTATATCCTATCAAATTTTTGACGGAAAGAATTATCTCTATTTTTTAAAAAAATGTCTGAACCTCTCAACATAGACGTGAAATAAAAGCAAAATATTTGGCATACATTTTAGTCAGGTGATCCATAAATGGGAAGAACCAAAAATGACAACAAACGGCTAACATGGAGAGCAGGGGAATTCCCATCTCTATAATGGTGAAGGAAACCAGGTTTTCTTCACCACTATAAAGATGGGAATTCCCCTGCTCTCCATGTAAAAGAAAAGTGGTACTTTTCACAATATTGTCGAACCAGAAGCAGCATTTCTTAGTTTTTTTGAGTACGCAGCAATGACAGAGCGAAAATTTTAAATTATGTTCCTAGGTGAAAGGACAAGGGACAATTCTACATAATATTATGCTTCCTACGATTTTTACCACAATTGTGTAGTGAGTGACTTGTAACTTTATAGGTGTGGCCAGGGTAAGTTGGCTTCGCACGGGCTGTATGGTCAAATATGATTGACTTCCGGTTCGGACACTGCTATTGAAAGTCGGCTAACAGGAAGCGTCTTTTAAGTAAACTTAATTGAGATCGCCAACAGAAATTTTAAACAAAATTAATTGAATGGGGAAGCGCAAATCGAATTTTCTTCCCGCTGAGTTGTTTATATTAACGTATTCCTCGTACAATCAAAACCCTGGCGACCATACATAACTTACGAAACGGCAACCAAGTATTAGTTGCAGTTCCGTAAAGTCGACAAAAAGTGCTTCCCTTTAAAAACAACATAAATACACCAAACATTTTGCTCAAACGTGCTTCCAATTTTACTCGTTTCGTTAATTGAGGGACTATCTTAAAATTTGGCATACGTTATCAAGGGGATCTTAGCTCTTCCGGAAATTTTCCGAGACCAGCGATTGACATCCGGTTCTTGCCGGATCGGGAGTTGAACGTCAAACATTTTGAACAACTGCGCTTCCAAATGTACTCGTTCCATTAATTGACGGATTGTCTTAAAATTTGGCATACGCTATCAAGGGTTTCTTAGCTTTGTCTGAAACCGGCGATTGACATCTGGTTGTAGCCGGAACAGCAGTTGAACGTCAAACATTTTGCTCAATCGCGCTTCCAATTATACTCGTTCCATTAATTGACGGATTGTCTTAAAATTTGGCGTACGTTATGAACGGGTTCTTAGCTCTTCTGGACCAGCGATTGGCATCCGGTTGTAGCCGGAACAGGAGCCAAACGTCAAACATTTTGCTCAATTTCGCTTCCAACTGTACTCGTTTATTTAATTGACGGATTGTCTTAAAATTGGGCATACGTTATCAAGGGGTTCTTAACTCTTCTGGACATTGTCTGAGACCAATGATTGACATCCGGTTGTAGCCGGAACAGGGGTTGAACGTCAAACGTTTTGCTCAATTGCGCTTCCAATAATACTCGTTTCATTAATTGACGGGTAATCTTAAAATTTGGCATACGTTATCAAGGGGTTCTTAGCTCTTCTGGACATTGTCTGAGACCAACGATTGACATCCGGTTCTAGCCGGAACGGGAGTTAAATATCAAACATATTGTTCAATTGCGCTTTCAATTGTACCCGTTCCATTAACTGACAGATTATCTTTATCAAGGTGCCCTTGGTGTTTGCGGACATTTTCCGTAACTACCTTTTGACATCCGGTTCTAGCCGGAACTATCGGTCAGTGGATATCTCTCACTTTTCTCTCTATCTGTCTGTCTGATCGCCTTTCGCATCTCCGCTGCTCGCAGTTTATTTTTGGCATTAACTAGAGATATCTTATCTCATTTTGGACGATTTCTATATTTTCCGGGGAACGGGATCTCCTGACTACAAAATTTTGTTCAGACTCCTTGATTTTACCCATGATTTTTCAACTTTCACAGGGGGACCTCAGCAACATGCGTATCTTAAATAGGGCCAGCTGTTTTTGAACATACAATAGATCAGGTGGTCTTCTAGGTTTTCCACAATTACCGTAGTTCATATTCCGCTTAATTTTCTTGACAAAATGCGTCGCTTTTGTATTTACGTCCGAATTCTCCGAATTACAAGATTGGGATAAGGGTATGAACCATAGGCAAGCAGGTCTACTGCCCTGTACCACATATATGACATTTTGGTATTTCGTAAGATTTAACTTTTAACTGAGGCGATACCACATCTCGAATTTTAACCAATAAATTCCTCAAAATTATTTTGAAATGTCTTCCTTCTGCAGATAAAAATAAAATTCAAGCAAGGACGAGGTGGTCTCGGTACAGAAGAACTTTCTTACGAACCCCCGGAGCCACCACCGCTCAGGAAACCGAAGACATCAAATCATTCCCACGGACATTCTAGAATCAGCAAGAGCCAGCAACTCAAGAAGACGAGAAAAAGGTTCCAGGCGTGTAGTTCCGCTACCATCCCAACTCCTGGTCCAAGTTCTGATTTTCCAGAAGAATACACGATTGACTGAAATTCACATTACGCCCACGTGATTTTGATCCTTCTACTTTTCCTCCTGACAACAGTCGTTTTGAGCTCATCGTGGCTCCGTCTAAACTAGGTCCGTTTCAAACCGTTCTTATTTATTTTTGCCTCATTGCCACGCGTTATCCACGTGTTACGTGTTACTGCTACAAGCATTCAAGCTGCTCGTACCGATTTGTCTTTCACGATGAGGAAAGATTGAGCAGGAACTAGGAAAGAAAATCAAAATTATTATGAGGTTTTCAAGGAAATATTTGATTAATTTTGTTAGTTTTTTTATAAATGGGCAGGGAATGAATCCTTAAAGAATTTGTCAAAATTCTTTTCTATGAGGATGTCCCACCTGGTCCTGTGCCTTCTAATAAACTATAAGAAAGTTTTTGCCAAGTACTGTCAAACAATACGGAATATTGTATTACGTTTATTCGAGTTTGAGTTAAATTAACGAGAGGTAACAAAGAGCCGTCACTCAGGAGGTCGAATGGTTGAAACCACTAATTCTACATAGATTGATGATGCGAAAGTTCTTTTTAGGTACTGTCCACTATTTCCTTACTGAAGTGTCATGGCCGCGGTTACTTGGTAGTTGGCCATCCACAAATTACGTCCTCCAGACCGCTCCACACGTTCACCCTCGTAAGACTAGTTGTGAAGCGGATTTGTGGATGGCCAACTACCAAGTAACCGCGGCCATGACACTTCAGTAAGGAAATAGTGGACAGTAATGAACATTGCACATTAAACCTGACTGAATAGATGATACTTATTTCTTGGGGTTACTAGACACTGTGAAGGTGGCCCATCCTTATAACTTTAGCAGTAGGCAACGCTAACGCAAGTAGAGACGTCTTAACATCGTTTACACCCTGTACTTACAAGTAGTACATGTTCTGTTCGGGTTTGTATGACTGCTCGAATCCAGTGCACGTAAGTGGTCACTTGGTCACCGCTTCTTGGGCCACCCTGTAGTTGGTTGGATTGACTGTAGTTCCCTCGCTCAGATAGTCGATTTTTGACCGAAGAGTTGCGAGTAGTGTTAAACGAAAATGAAAATGAATTAAAGGGTTCCTTTAAAGCACACTAGGGCAATACGATGCATCCATCGTTTGTCTCGCCCTTCTGTGGTGTGCTCGTAACGGGTAACGGGACGACATACATCCTAGTTACAGTCAACCTTTTTTTTCGTACTGACACTTTGTGATATTCCATAATCATGAAAACGACATGGGCTGAAAGATGCGTATAAATGTGTTCCATACGCACATTAGTATGTATAATTACCAAATTAATGTTGACGTTTTTGTTTGCATCAATTATTTTTATACTTACTTATACATTGTACATGAAATAGCGCAATGTAGGGATTAAACACAAACATTGCAATGGGAATAAACTTTAATTCATGCTGAAATTATTTCTGAAATGTTCGCAACTACGGTACGACAGAAGCGGCTGATGCGCCGTTTAAACTCTAAACCCAGAATTCTGTAACGGACATACAGTAGTGTGGAATTTATTCGGTAAAGTTATCCGCCAAACTACTTGTTGTGGAATAATGTTTCTCTAAGTCGTTAAAATATATATTATAATGGTCAAATTAATTGATTTATAATATAAAATGCGCAAAGTGCATCTATTGATTAACTATAGCAGTCCATGCAGTCCAAACATCATTCCGTACATTTCGTAAGACATGTGTTGTGTATGTATCCGATTTAGCTTTAGGCTACGCGGTCCGTGCAGTCAGATGAAGCTCCAGTCGAGTGAAACCTCTCCGGTACACCAGGTCTGCTCGTGGAATCAAATCCACATCGTAGCGAAGTGGTAAGAAGGAAAGGCAACGCTACAATGAACTGACATTTAATATGGATGACTTCAAGTTTCATCATTGAGTCTGGATTGACAGGCTGCGATTACTTGTACAAGGAAGATTTAAAAGAATGAGTAATTCGCAATTTTTCTCTGGAGAGATTTGACAGCTGTGCATCCTTACTTCAATAGATGTTTAGTTTGTTCTCCGTGACTTCAATAATAATGAGACGTGCTACGTTGCGCAATATTTTACATGGAATTAAATACAACTACGACAGCATAATCGGAAAACACAAAGTAATTAGTGAAACTGGATTTCTTAATCAAAATGCAGCTCGTGCCGGCCAGGTCAAAAAGATGGGTGGAGTATTATGGCATTGACTGAATTTTAAAGGAATTTACATGACCTCATACTTACTAAAACCTATGAGGTACATGTTTTGGTTTAACAATAAATCGCAGACGAAATCTCCAACCCATGTTTGTTGAGAAATAGATATAAAGTTATCTATTATAGTAATGGGATATTGGATTGTATTTCGACAATTTGAGAAGCCCATTTAGTAGTCCATTTTTATGCTAGTATGGTGCGAACGTGGGAAAATGTTGTCCGGATCAGGGCTACAAAATAGTTTTTTTAAGAAATATATTCAAGGTTTAACCTAAGGAGAACTAGTGTACGATAGGAAACAAGCATGGTATAAGTTAGAATTTGCGGTGATAATTTACAATGAGATCAAATTCAGATCCGGTTTTGGACAAGCGTCGTCATCGATGTAGGACCTTGCACTAGTTTGACATGGTATGTCATGTTGTAAAAATTCGAATGGGAATAAAGTGCAAAGCTGCAAATAACACGAGCGGACACAAAACTTGTTAACATATCATCAATTTAAAGGATGAATTCAGAAAAAGTGAACGCGACGAGTTGTTAGTTCATACTACCAGTGGTTCCGATGTTATGTTATGAGCTTAGGAACGACTTTTCGAGGCATGCCATTCCGTGCCATGCGTATTACAGAAGCTGATATGGTGGATAATCTAGGATTATATAAACTAAACTCAAGACTCTTTGAATAATCGGCAAGTGTTTCGTACACACAGTCATAATGTGCATTCGCCATGTTTTTATCGACTTTTTTTAAAAAAAAAAAGAGTGAAAAATCGGAATGACAACAAAACTCTCTACTTTGCAGGATGAAACGCACTGAGGTTTGAACACTGATCGGTAGTCAACTTTGTTGATTTCAACAATGGTATTTGTGACGACGAAACCGAAATTCGACCAATTTGACCCCCATCTGACCTAGCGTTAAAAAAGTGGTCGACCACTTCAACGATTGTAGTGAGTTACTCGAGCGAGATTCTCATGAATTGTAAACATTGATCATCCATCTAGTTCAGTAGCTTCATTTTAAGCCTAGTCCCGTCCAATTTGGATATACCGTTCCGTTCAGCCGTGATATTAAATCAAATAGCACACCTTACTGGAAATGGAAGGCCGTTACAGCTATCTACGATGAATTTGTGATATGTTGTACTGTTGTTTCCGTGGGCAAGAAAAATGAAATGATGATGATGAATTAATTTGGTTCGTAAACTGACTACCGCTTTCTGTATGTAGATTATAAAATATTAGCAACTTCTATAAACTTACACGGGGTAAGTCCAGTACTTCAAAAAAAAACCAGTTTTTAAGTCGCGCTTATTTATTCTTGTGGTCTTGCACCTTCCAGGATGTTGAGTTTTAGTTTGCTTAAGGATGACAGAAACATTTCAATGTTTTCAACCTCAGCAAAAATGCTGCTGACGGCTTGGCCAGGCCGTCGAGGGTTTTGGGTTGACGTATTGAAGTTCAACTTTAATTATTCCCCGATTTTGTTATGTACGGAGTTGTTGACTTTTTAATGCTTGAAGTCAGGGATTTCTTCCCTGTCAATATTTATTTGTGATAAGCTCAGCACGTACGTAAGATTTTATTGCACGAACTCCGGTATTAATATGTATCATATGTGACTTTTCAACTTGTGCTAACTGATATCTGCAATGTCACCCGTCACCGACAGAAGACAACTACACCGTTTATTTCGGCCTTGTGGGTAGCATCGTTTCTGTGTTGTGAATGAATGAATTCAGTAATTCAGTTCAATCGATGCAGGTTTCGCTTCATATCAATTTATCATTTACACGTCTTCGTTTTGTTCACATGTGTGACGACTCTGTGTGGCATTACTTATGAAAAAAGATTTAGATGACAATAAAGACACCGTACAAACTAGAGGTGGCAAAGGGCTGGATATTTCGACCGACCCAGTCCAACTTCTTTACGGGCCTGGCCTAATCCCGGTATTAAACTGAATTCATTTTTATTGGCCCTGACCTAGCCGGGCCCTAAACCTATGACAAAGTGTGTTCGAGACTTTGAACTGAAAATAAAGTTTTTTGTGGAATAGGTATGTCGAAAATTTAGGTCCGGGTTTATATTTATTCGGTCCAGCCCGGCCCTAACAGTAACCCTAATATTTGCATTTTTCCAGCCTCCCATAATTTAGAGCTCTTGGCCACCAACGACTAGTAGACAGCCCAAATCGGCCCGGCAAATTGCATGGCGCATAATTGAATTAACGGTTAGCACAAGCAGTGTCATTAATTTCTGCAAACGGCGTACGAAAACATCCACAAAGCATTCCTGCGTTCGTACGTATTAAGTAAATGTTTCTTCTACGATATTGAACCTGAATTTAATGTCTAAAGTCGATTAACTAGTGAAATGTCGTCGTCTATCCACATTGTTATGTCTGCTTCATTGTATAAATATTTCTTCTGCTGTCAACATCATCATTACACTAAATTATGTTTTATATTCTTTGTCGTAGTTGTAATTGCAATAGAGTACGTCGTCCGTATACCACGATATCTCTGCGAGACAAAACGAAGGAATTGCGCTACAACATCTGATAACGATGATTTTTTTTGGTTGCTACTCGAACTCTCGACTGACTGGTAACACCAACATTACGCAGATTTTTTTTGGCCTAATGCCATGTCCTTTTGCTAAAACAAACAAAGTAAATTGGGTGTCAGATCCGGTAATGAATGTCCGCAGCGTAATCAAATCCACAATCACCTCTGTTAATACACTTTTGAATTTCAAATTAATTACCTTGGACTACAAGGAATGAATCAGTAAGACGCAAAGTCTCCACTCATATACCGCAGCCCATCTTACCCCTGCCGGTATTCTGGATAAAACCAGAATTAACCAATTCACGGGCTTGACCTATTGGATCTGTTGAAGAAAAATTGTTTCTGATTAGCCTTATTTTCACAATTTTCGGAAAGCGTTCTCTCTTATTTAACAGTTCTGCAATGTTAATAGCTGTAAAACTAACCTGAAGTGTAAAACTTGAAACTAAATAAACTAATACCCAGGCGAAAGAACCCACATTTGGGGTATCTGGAGGGGAATAGATTTAAAAAAAATATGGTATCGGATATCCGATCGCACTTAGGAGCTAAGGGTTGAATAATTTCTTGAATGAACACAATGCTTTTCCTGAGAGTGTGGAAAGCGTTGAGAGTTGAGATTTTAGTCAATGGTTACGGGCGATGTCGGGCACGGAGTTTGGTAAAACATTTAAAAAAAATCCCCTTCAAAGGGTACGGGGCCACATACCCATGCAACTGCGGCGATCTCCTTTCAAATTCAATAGCATGGTCGAGTGAGACATACATTCTGAATGGCTAACTTCTGTTCGTAAAAGAATTTTCGACATCTAAAAAGGCTTTCCTCTTAATCAAGACCGAGACCTCAGAAAAATTAGCACAAAATGGGTCCTCAACCTGATATTATGTAGGGTCACAGGAAGATGAATGTTACCTTTTCTCACAGGGTCAAACATTTCGGGGTTAACTGTTGTAAACAAGTGGACCGTAATTTATAAATCACCTTGCGGTGATCTGAAATGCGAGCTTCATGTCAAAGTGTTACCTAGCTTATAAGGGATGCCGTTATGCTCAAACTAACTACGCAAGATGTCACAGATAAATGAGTTACATATTTTGACATTTTGAAAAATACTTAGAATTCTAAAAATACTTCTACAGTGGTCTAGTTGTCTCCGAAGTGCGACATTCGGAAATAATGTTTTGCTGACGTTTAAATTTTGCTTATCATTTCACAAAGTTTCTTGACTTATATTACAATAAACTTGTGCCCGGTTGTCGCGATTGTAATTGTAATTATAGTCATGCAACAACTGGAGAGGTCTGTCTGGTAGTAAAATTGTAGTAACCTTTTTATCGCTCAAGTTCATTCTACTACAATTCACATTGTGTCGTTCAGAGTCAGACCATTTTTTAAAACGTCATTATATTTTTTTCTGGCTGAGGAAGATTAGATATAGAAGCAGCGAATGTCTGACTCGCAGTCTCGGACGATAATTCATGTAAATTATAGTACATGTATTGAATATTCATTGATAAGTCGTGATCAGATCAGTTGTTAGCACGGCAGTCGTAGTCGTAGCGTGCAATAATTACTGAATGTTCAGAAGGTATAACCCATTTTGTTAGCTGTTGTCAATGGGCATGCAGAGTAGGTGTAACCACTCGTCCAGTGGAAAATTTGCTCATTAATACCACCTGAACGATTCGACTACCTACCTGAATTTTTTTTGTTAGTTTTAATATTATTCACTGAATTCGTCTTACCGGTAGAGGGGAACTTTATCGACATAATTTCAATACTACTAATGTCCACGCGTGGATTTATTCTGCAACGGGATTTTTGTCCCGGGCGTAACGATCCCAATTTTGTGAGTTAAAACATTTCTAAGGACATTTTTTCCTTAATATTGCTATTATTCATGATAGTTAACATTAGTTACTGTCGGAATCGATGACACTCACGGATAGTTCAACGTTTCATTTTTGATGTCTATGTTGTGTGAGCTATGAAATGGATGACTTAAACAAAATTACTTCCAATCCAATTTTGCGATTTTTTCTCGGACCTTCCCTTCACTTAATTCTTATTCTAACAAGGCTCGTCTGCCTGCATGACATTTTGGACCGTAAACCTTTCCGTTCCATGGAATATACATGGTGAAAGTTGTAACTCGAAAAGTCGAATCATACACTCAAGTTACCCCAAAAAGAACGCGTAGGGTCCTGTGGACTTGCAGATTCTATTAGATAAATAAAGGAATATTCTAAAGATATATTCGCCTTAATACATACAAAGTGAAACCTGTTGGATAGAAATCTGCATTTATAAGCCACCTTGTTCTCATGATATGAACACGGCGGTTTTATCAAAAAGACACCCGCATCCCACCAAACCGCTACGAGTCTTACGTCTGTCTCAAAAAATAATCTTCTGACAGTCATAAGGTTGTCATGCGAATTTGCAGAGAAGTAAGGGTATTTCCAAGGATCTTGAACCAGCTCTTCGCTAGACAGGAGAGCCACATCGGAGCAAACAACCAGAATGAGCAAAAATCGGTGTCTGAAATGTCCATCGGTATAGGGAGACTACATTAGCAGCCATCTTACTTTTTCAATTTCTAATTTCGGGAAGGCTGAAAAGTCATTCAACCCAATGACGACAAATTCGGAATGTCAATAGGCAGATTAACATTGGTCGCGAAACTAGGTTTCCATATGCGCGACCAGGCAAGAGAAAAGTTATTTTTTCAATTGTTTACTCCTTGGGTATTCCCTTATGGTAACTTATGCTTAATAGTGGCCACTTAATGGCAAGGATTGTAATATTTTTGCAACACCCTCAGGTCATTGAAAAGGAATGTCAGTATCAACAACTCGTTATTTTGGTGACACCAGAAGACTCTACTATTTTGATTCAGATAGGGCAGGTTGTCTTATTATTGTATTACATATCATATTTTATTGTTTCATAGATCGTATGTTGTATATACTTATAAATTATAGAAGCCAAAATTATTTTGTGTTACCATTGTAAGAGAAACAACAATCATATACTTGTAAGCGTGAATGCATTTGGAAAATCACAAATAAAGAGTCCAATCCAATCCAAAGGTGTTTACTTAAAATAATATTAAAAATAGAAGTTATCACTACAACGCCGTGTGGTAGTCCTATGCTTTTATTACAGCAAAATTACAATCACGTCTGGAAAAATACTTCATATTTGTGAAAAAAAAATTAGAGGTTAGCGTGTAAGTCCATGAGTATCGCTCCAAATTACTCAATTATCTCAGTCTAGACTTTTTTCTTGGACAGATAATATATAATGCAAGTTTTTGCAACACGTTTTGATGAGTCATACAATAATCGGTGGGTGAGGAGGATAAACATTAATTGAGATTGAGATTGGCGTAGTACACCAAACTAGTAAAGATGAAGTTGAGATTGAAATCATTCACGTCCATAGAATACTTGCTTTTTTCTTACAAGAATGGAACGTTAAATATTTTTCCTAAAAAATATTCGAAGAAGAGTCGGTACTTAAACAAGGGTGTCTAGTATGTATTGTCTCCCCCCTACAGCAGGACACAATATGTACCTCGTTGGAAAAATGAACTCAAGTGGGATCTCCAGCAAAATATTTTAGCTCCATCTGAAAGGGCATACGCGCGAAGCGCGCGCCGTAACTTTAAAAATGAGTGTCTCCGTTTTTCAGCCGGTTTTCAGTAGCTCTTCAGCCTGAAAAGCCTCTAAAACTTTATCTCAAAAAACACCAGTTAACCTTCACATTCGCAAGTCTTTTCTGAAAATTTCGAGCCATGGTCCGAAAGTTTCTGAGCAAGTCTATTTTGCCTCATCACTTTTCCTGAAAACACACGAAAACGAAATTTTGAGACAAAACCAACTCGCACAGAAATCGTTGATTCATGGTTCAAAATTATCAGAAAGCCCTTGCGAATATGGTGGTAAAGTTCGATTTTCGAAATTTTCACGTCTATTCGGACGGAGGACCGTGAAAAAGCGAAAACCCGATTTTTTTATCTTCCACGCCTCGCCGCGAGCGAACGCGCTTTCAGATGGAACCAATTTGTCTGAGATCTCATTTGAGCTGATTTTTCCAACGCGGTACTCCACTAACTCCACTTGATTGTACCAACTGTGGTTCATGAGATGGAGGGGTGAGGGGCAATACATTTTAGTCGTCCTGTATAATATAAGGTAATTCCATCCTTTTTCTACCACTAGTCCGAGTCCGTAAGAATTCTAAGTTCCCGTTGTGGGATCACAACAAAATAATATGTATAATTATTATGCTTAATCACAGATGGGTGCTAAAGAGCTAGATTAATTTACACTATTCCCTAATATCTGCTTAGGAGGTAATCAGAGTGAAGAGTGCATTGCATATGCGGGTGTTTATTTACGAAGTGGTTAATAATGGTATACCCAGATGTTTAATTTCACAATCATATGTACAAGGCGGTAAAGCATACAGTAAAACAGATTTTCGGTTTGCGTTGATAAAATAATGGTTTGGTAAGGGATGATAAATTAAGTGCTTAGAACTAAGTAATAAACAGTCGAGACTGGATAGAGAGCCAGTGGTATTGGAGAGTGGTTTAGAGGGTGTGGAGAGTGGATGTGAGGGTGTGGAAAGCAGTTGGAAGTGTGTGCAGAGTGGTTTGGAGGGTTTGCAGTTGACAAGGTTGAGACCGTGGAAAGGGGTTGAGAGAGTGTATACTGGGATAGGTATACCTCTACAGCGTTAGGAGAGCATATCTCTCCAACATAGGTATGTAATTGCGTTATATAATAAGCACTGCTGCTTCGTGTACCTAATGAGGCCTGTCTCTTTAACATTAGGTAGCGACATCTGTATAACGCTACGTATGTAATTGGATATAGTAATTTGGTAATTAAATATGTAATTGGATATAGATATAGTAAGCACTGCTGCTTCGTGTACTTAATGAGGCCTAAGGCCTATCTCTTTAACATTAGGTACCGACATCTGTATAACGTTACGTATGTAATTGGGTTATGGGGGAAGCACTGCTGCTTCGTGTACGTGATGAGATAGGCCTATCTCATTAACATTAGGTGGCGATATCTCTATAACGTTACGTCTGTAATTGGGTTATGGGGGAAGCACTGCTGCTTCGTTTATTTGAGCAATTCTCCTCGAGAGATCACCGACCTAAAACTTGACATACATGACCCTTAGGCCATGGCTCCGGTAAAGTTCGTTAGTCAGCAAAATGGAACAGCTACTAGGGCAACTTTGCTATAGCTATTTTGCGATCTTGGAAATATTTTGTAAAAGTTTGTCTTCGTTTGTTTGTAGAGCTCATAATTAGTTGCCGACACATTTCCGCGGAAACCGCTCGTAATACCTCCAAGCACATGGTAGGAAGCATTACGGAATACCATAATAATGGAAGCCTTATATACGAGCATATAATAGGTAGGAGCGAAGCCGATCTCCTGAACTGACCTTGATGGTCAAACATCAAGGTGTTTCATGGTGGTTGGTCAAACATCAAGGTGTTTCATGGTGGTTGGTCAACTAAGATTGACTTGCGGTTCACAAACTTTGCGATTTAAACTTGGTCAACTCGAAGCGCTATTTATATCAACGTTTTTGAGACCAGCACTCTAAATTTAACTGAAGTTTGTCTATTAGCCCGTGGACTTCAGTCCTGTTAGGACTTCTCCCCGTCCGTCTGTAACGGCTCCTCTCTGCCTCCACAACTTTCACACCATAACCAACGTTTTTCACCAATAGATCTCACCCACTTAATACTTTTTCCACGGGCTGTCACCCAGACGCGACTGTTTTTTATTTAAGCATGAAGTTTTTTAAGCAATTGGGTGCTCTCTCTTGACTCTCTTGTCTCTCGCTCCTCTCTCTCATGTCTCTCTTCTCTCTCTACGTTCGGCGTTCACTCCTCTGTCAGGAAGTTTGGAGCATTTATTCCTACTCCTTGTAAATTAGGCTGCAGATCTGAAATTGTAGTAAATACCCGGCACTTGAGCTATTGATATTTCAAATTCATTTTACAAACCCCACAGGTGAGTAACTTTTAAAATATACAGTAAACGAACTTATATAAAGTGTTTTGTTATAATTTTTGAAAACTAACGAGGGGAATTTCGCGGTTGGCAATTTCCAATCTTTAACTTAGAAATACTATTTCTGTGAGTTCCGTCCCGGCGACGAGGCCGACTAGACCTAAGTGTGCGTGAGTGCTGTGTTTTTTCCTCCCCATTTCATCAA
>JAQFYE010003245.1:0-15814 GCA_034694305.1 Protaphorura glebata
TAATATAGATGGGCTGCCAATTAGTAAAAGCAGTAAGAGCCAATTTTGGCCAATATTAGCTATTTTAGACCAGTCGGAATATATACAAAATACAAAATGTTGAAGCATATTAGTTTTCAGGATATATGAGATTTGACACGTAATAAATTCATCCGTATTGTTACGATTTTTAGATGAGTACACGTCGTTTAATACTTACCCATACGGTAGATAGCACGATAGTAAAATTGCATTGCAAATCTCAATGAAATATAGATTTTATTAGAACAATTTCTGGTGTTGCGGGAAATATCATCAAGCATGCTTCGATGGCATAGCTCTCACCAAATTTTGGACATATTGTTTTAATTTCAAAACATTCAGACTGCACGGCCTTAGAATCTGATTTACTAGAAACTGCACTTACAAACTACAACGACCGATTCACGAAAGCTGGGTAACATATCAAAAGAATTCAAATTTTACGAAAGGATTGTTGAATTATTTAACTTGATGAAACGCCGTTAGTCAATCAATCCGTTTTGCAGTGAAATGAAGAAAGATTAGAAGTATCAGACCGTCAATCAAATGATTGAGAAAATGCATATGTTGTAGGCCAAATAGACAATTAGGCATTATAGACAATTCCTGGGCATTGTATACAATGCCGACGAGTGCACGCTATGTAGGCAGTGCCTAGGCACTATGTACAATGCCCGGGCATTATATACAATGCCCGGGCCCTGTAGACACTGCCTAGGCATTGTTCACATGGCGTGAGTATTTGGCCTAAACTGTTTAGGATGTTGAAAAATTGTTTACATGGCGTGTGTATTTGGCCTAAAATGTTTAGGAAGTTGAAAAATTGTTTACATGGCGTGTGTATTTGGTCTGAAATGATGCTGATGATGAAAAACAATGCTCAGTAACAGCTCATACTTACACATGACACACTTCATTAACATAATAATAGAACCAGCTGCCGATAATACTAGAATTGGCTTTCTACAATAACACCGGTCGGAGTCAAAAGTCAAAATACAGCACTCAGTACTGCTTAAGCCGTTGCTCCTTCCAAGATGAAAAAAACAGAAAGAATCTTCTTGGAGAAACTAGGAAATTTGGCCACTGAGAAAGGAGAAAACTGTACTATTATTTTTTGTGCAAATTACGATTCCATATTAGAACGGTGACACAGATAAAAAGTGGTGAAAAAAAAACGTTAACCGATTACAATCTAATCAGACAATACGAAATCACTGAATACGAGGAAGTGAAGGTCCTAATTAGAAGAAGAACCGGGAAGCGCCTCGTCTGTGCGGAAGATGTTTTCGGAATAATTAAATATTTCAACTGGACATGTTGGTAGAGATGTGGCACACAAACACATCATCAGGAATTTGGCTAATATAACTCGGGCAGAAATAATGGAATTCATCAATCTCTGCAAGGAGTGTCAACTGAAGAGATCGAGGGTGAGCACAAGTATAGTTGTGAAACCGATTCTCTCCAAAGAGTTCAACTCGAGATGTCAGGTTGACCTAATATACATGCAAAGTCAACCAGATGGTCCATCCAAGTTTATTCTAAACTACCAAGACCATTTGACCAAATTTCTCCGTTTACGTCCACTTAAACTGAAGACGGCCAAAGCTGTAGCGGAAGCACTTATTCCCATATTTTGTGAGCTGGGCGCTCCTTCGATTTTACATTCAGACAATGGCAAGAAATTTGCTAATAAGGTACGTTCACAAAAATCATATCCAAATCATTTCACTTTTATCCATAAAATAAAATATTTACTATCTTATCATTAGTGCAGGTAATCAAAGCTGTAAGTGAATTATAGAGCAATTGCAGACTCGTGCGTGTAAAGCCAAGGCACAGTCAAAGTCAAGGTTCCGTGGAAAGATCAAACCAAGACGTCGAAAATAAATTAGCTTGTTGGATTCGTGATAATAGGCCCCGCCAATGGTCTGAAGGTCGCCCATTTATACAGTTTCAGAAAAATATTTGCCATCATAGGGGAATTGGTCGTACTCCTTACGAAGCTATGTTTGGCTGCGCACTAAGGTGTGGGTTGTTCAGTTTGAATATTCCGAAGGAAGTTGTAACTGGTGTTGACGCTGAAGAACAACTGGAAACCCTAATTTTGAGTGACATCCCGTCACTCATCAGACCTCATCAGACCTCGAGGTTGACTGGGTTCAATGGGTAAATGGAGTTAGTTCGTGGCCTGAATTTTAAAGTCTCATGCGAGAATAAACTAACAGAGTACCCGAAATTCGTTCCTGAATTACGTTTTCACAAGTACAGAGTGTCTCCGATTTTATTTGGCCACTTTTTAATGGTTGTCCTTTCTTAACCTTGCGCAAAAAAATTCAAATTTTGAACATATACATACAGGCATTAAGTTACTATTCATGAAAAAAATTAAATTTTCAAATAATTTGAAAATGCCGAAGAAATTGGAGTTTGATATGCATTTAAGGATTATAGAACATTCCGGCTGCAGAAATGCAGTTGTCAAGTATATGAAAAATATTGATTTACGGTAACACGCAGTGACTATCATAGTCAACTCTAAACTTGCACAAATTAACAACAACAATAAATTTGGTAATATCCAGTAACAACTTAATATTCATACAAAGTGAAATGTCAATGAATGTCTGTAAGGGTTACGGCTGAATTGGACAATAAAACCAACATTATTATTATTATTATTAGTCAACTCTGTCTGATTTTGTCGGAAAAACAAAACAAATGGGCTCCCACCCCTCGCTGTGGAACATAACACTCATCGACACTTATGGACAAGTAGAAAAATCAAATTGGCTGCTGATGGAGAAAAAACAAAATGTCTACGCGTCAAAATTCGTATTTAAAAACATAGTCAATGAATCCAAAAGAAGGAAGCAACAGCTGCATTTCTGGGTGACTTTCAGATAATAAAAGATAAAAATTCTCAGCGTAATCTCACAATTGTACCATATTTCCAAGACTCTGCCTTCGGAAGGAAATCATTTAAATATTGTCACTAAAATTTGGAACGCTCTCCCATTCGCAATTCAAAACAGTTTGTCATTACCTGAATTTGACCTCAAAATTAGACAACACTAGTGCAACTGAGAGCGAATATATACAGCATACTGATTTTAAATGTTATTAAATTATCAACAATTTTGTCTTACTGTGTAATGTAGACATTATTATCCATGATTATTTTTATCATTTTCTTCATCTTCATCATTTTAGTTTATAGTAGAAAATAGTGTGTCCAGTTTTGAAAACAAGGCGTGAATAATTGTATTGATTTAAATTTTTGTCTTATGACTTTGACACGGAAAGAAATTTTATTCTATTCTATTCTATTCGACGTCCCGTGAGAAACAACCAAAAAGAGAAGCTCGGCAATCGACTCATGGTTTTCGGTGGTCGTGGAGTCGACCCCCTAATGAAGGTGACCCAAAATGTAAAATTTAACTGGAAATACTTCATTCTGCATTTGGTGAAGTCAATTTTGGAGAGACAAGTTTCAAAATTACATCAGAGAGAGACCGTCTATTTTTTTTTCCACCATGACGCAGATTCGTCACTCGCAACCTGGAAAACCACACCCTGTACAGAAGACTTGTGGTCAAAACTCGGAATGACTATCATTCCCAAGGTAGAGATTCCTGTCAAGAGCCATGACGTCAGTCCCAGGGAGTTTTCCAAAAGTGTAGCTCATGTACCGACAGGCGTCCGCATGAAATAAGGTTTGGAAACTTTTCGAATGCTGAAGTTAAATTGAGCATCCAATTTCTGTGGCACTTTAATTTTTTTTGAATATTTCAATATTTTGTCATAAAGAGTAACTCAATAGCTGTATGTGTTCCAAATTTCTAGTTTTTCGCGCGTACGGATGAGATAGGTGAAGTATTGTTAAGTGGCCAAATAAAAACGGAGACACGCCCTGTTATTGGAAATTTGGAATGCGTTTTACATGACCCGTGTCAATGATGTTTGAAAGGAAACGAAGCGAGTTCAACCACATATGCCAGATAGTTAGATGATTAGATTTTGTGATAGGTCTTATTGTAACCAGAACTATAACACATTGTACTTTTTAAAATATTTGTACTTTTGTAGATTGTTGGGTTAGCTGTTTCAAATTGGAACCAGCTAGTCAGGAACGAAAAAGTAAGTTTTTCACCTGCCATTATTTCAGCTCGCTTGTTTCTTCTTTTCATTCCGTTTTAGACGAGCAGAACTATTGCTCTGCATTATGCCGCAGTTAGAAAATCACAGCACAAGTGACATTCACGAAAAATTGGTACCCGAGGTGATCAATCAAAGATGACAATCGGCTTAGCCGTCCAATTCCATATACGGACAAACAAAACTTCGTAAAAATAATACAAATCGTTAGGTCCGAAAAACGAATATGGGCTCAAAATTTAGGCAAGGATTTAGGGATTCCAATTGGTACTATTTCCACGATCCTAACCGAAAATGAGGTAGTATGATCGAGATATAAATAAGGCAACTTGGAGAATCCCTAGATATTCACTATTCTTGCTTATTTGTGCCTGGCTTATGACTCCAAAACGAATACGTCAGTTTCATCTGGTGGTTCGTAAATGACCTACCAGGGACCAGTGTTTGATATTGGCGCCCTGCGCACCACCAAGTGTACCTTACTTAACTATGGACGTACTTCCACCGCCAGAGAAAGAAGGAATCGCGTCTTTCGTATACAGAATAATTCGTCAATGAACTTCAATAAACCATGATGTACAGGCTGATATGACACCAGGAAATCCGCCGACGGATGTTCAGTACTTTATTAAACTTGTTGGAGCCTATTGCCTTATTCTAGGAGAGGAGAGTCTTGGAGGAGAACCCTACTACGACACGGCAGTGTCTCTTCTCCCATAACTCAAAGAATCGACATCATCCGAATCTATTACAATTAAAGGCTTTGCCCGCACTCACTTCTGTTTTGAAAGATTGGATCCCAATCCCAGTCAAGCCCGTAATATTTGAATAGGAAATCTTCACTTTTTTTTCTCTAACTGCATAATTTTCTCAAAAGTGGGACTCCGAGTTATGGTGAACTCTGTAAACGGGGTAACGAACCTTCTGCGCTGAAGACAGCGTTTGAACTGATGAAATTGGTTCAATTTGAGGACGATTGTTTAATTCGTTTCACATCGGTAATCGATGAAATTTAATTCCGAGTTGGTATCTAAAACGAACAATCATAAATAAATTCGTTACTACAAATAATTTTTATGCAAATTTAGGGGCCGGAAAACCAAAGGCGGTTACCATAAAACATCATGGTCTTGTGAACGAAGCTTCTTTCTTGGGTCAAATGAATTCATTCAACTCCACCGTTAGTATAATATATTGTTGCATAAACTCAAACTGTGTACTTTAAGATTATTCTAATTGCCTTATTATTTAGGACCAAATTTGCAGTGACTTAAATATTTGCAATACCGTGAATAACACATGGGGGATTTTTCCTGCAATGATCTATGGATGTACAGTCGTCAAGATTCGTGGTGCGCCTAACCTGATGAACATGATTCTACAAAGTAAAAATTCTACAAAGAAAGTAAAGACAATAAGCTTTTAAAACTGATTGATTTATCTTTAATAACGAATTATATCCAGGTGTACATGTTACCTCGGATTTGTTGTATCAGCCCGACATCTTTTGAAAGACCAATTGTTGAAAGAAACTCCACACAAGTCCCTTCGAATTCATCTTTACCGAGCAAACGACGGTGGAGTTGGTTCAAGAAATCAAAGATAATTTCTCAGTTCCATTTGTCGTTGCAAGCATTTAATGCGCAATGGCTACTTTACTTTTATATATGGTCGCATGTCACAAATGGTCGAGGTAATTCATTCATGTAAGCTGTCAAATTTATTATATTTAATTAAAAAGAAAAATCTATGTGTAGGTGAAATTAATAAACGAAGGCGAAGGAATTGTGCCAATTGGAGTTGAAGGAGAACTCTGCGTGCGTGGTGTACGTTTCGTCAAACGAAATTTCGGAGTACCTGCACTGGATTCGGATACATGGTTCCAAGCAAGGTAAGACTGGTTTCTGTAAAAAAAGCGTACACAAAATATCAAAATTGAAATAATAAAAATTAATAAAAAATTATAAAAAATTAAAAAAACGACTGTACAACTAGGGACTTGATGGTCATGCTAGAGAGTGGACATTGCAAATTACTGGGGAGAATGACAAACATTATTTCCATCGGAGGTCACAAAATTATTCCTTTCGAAGTAGATAATGTTTTAGGGAAACTTTCCAAAATTTCAGATGCTCAAGTGTTTAGGGTTTGGACGGAATCTCTGGATGAATATGTGACTACGAGTACTTAATTTTAGGTACATATTGATTTAAGTGGATATAATAATCCGACTGCGTTCAGTCTTGTTCATGGCCATGCTCTGGAATTTAATTCTGATTTTGTATGCTTGGAAATTATGTACCACAGAGCTAAGTTTTATTTTACCGGCATTCACAAATCCGGTAAAATTTCGTCAATCTCGTGATAAGAATTAAGCTTATGTTATCAATTCTAGACAACTCTATAGTTTGACCTTAGCATAATTGCACGACATGTTGATAGCTAATTATTAGGATTGGTTACAAATATTTATGTTACCGTCAACCTAGAAAAAGTTGAGCGTTATCATTGTAAATTTGAGAGGAACAACATTTATTCTGATAATTTTTTATATAATTTGTAAATATTCTAGCGGGCAATTCCAAAAAGGTCAGCCAACTTTACTTAAAGTGTCACGCAAGAAAATCGTTGCACTTTAGAGCATTTCATTTTGCATTAGTACTTGTACGTATATGCACGTCAACATAAATACTGTGATAAATGAAATATTGTCTGGGTTTACAAACCAACATGCACACTTTAATGCACTGCCAATGCGATGTTAAAAGTACGCATGAAAAGAAAAACCATTACAACTGGCTCAACTGCACTGCTGGAAGTCAAAATGAGTTGACAAAAGTAGTTCTGTCAACGGTCTTGCAGTCGACGAATTCTTTTACCAGTCGATAAATAATTGAGGGTTCAGTCGAAATCATTTTACTAAACTATACACTGTTAAATTGGAATTATTTTCATATTCATTTAAAAAAATTGGTTCAACTGGCAATTTATGAGTTAAACGAATTCTTGGTTAGTAATCGAGCGAGTAATCTCTAGGGAAGTTACTTTTATTATTGATTGAAAAAATCAGCAAAGCAAAATATCTAAATATTACCGCATTTGGATGTGCAGCTCACGGATTGAATTTAATAGTTGATGATATATTGCGCCTGCAGAGAGCGAATAACGTGCTAATTAATGTTAAATCAATAATTGCAAAAATAAAAAAGTCCTCGATCCTGAAGGCCCATTTTGAAAGATTCAAAAGCAGACATATCCTGAAGTTCCGGCTAAATCGCTTCTACTCCCGGTTCAGACAAGATGGAGTACCTTCGCTAACTTCTTGACAAGCACGATGGAGACCATGCAGAGTTTAAAGCGATTGGCCATCGATGATACATGTTGCAAAATATTCGATGAAGAACATCGCAACAACACATTGTCAAATTTTTTTGGGAGGATGTGGACTGCTTTTGGTCTATTCTTACTCCAATTGCGAAATGGTTGAAGGTACTAAAGTACGATTCAATTAGTACTATGGCCTTGGTTCCAAGAATATTTTTCGAACTTTCAAACAAATTGGCAAACGTTTTGGAAAATTCCGACTTAGAACCTGAAGAGCAAGCAACTATATTGTCAATCAAGGAAGAAAGGAAAGCTTTCTCAATGAAGCCAATCCATTTAGCGGCTCATTTGCTCGATCCACATGAAAAAAGAATGTGCTTATCCGCCGAGGAAGAAATCGAAGCAACAGACTTCATTTATAAATTTAGTTCTATCCGTGGATTCGACGAAACAGAGGTCCGGACGGAACTGGTGAATTACAAACCTAAACAAACCTAAGATTGGTGTATTCGCAGAAGAATTCATTTGGAAAATTCGGGACACGGTGCCTGGATCTGTTTGGAGGGATAATCTTCCAAACAATTTTTCTTCTCTTAGAAAGTGTGCAGCAATAATTTTGAACATTTCGTCAACATCAGTAGCAACAGAAAGGAGTTTCAGCACGTACTCCAGCATACAAACTCACGGAATCGATTGCTGAAAGACAGAAGCAACAAACTTGTCTACTTAGCTCATAACTTGAGAGGTGACCGGAAAAGAAAGCGTGCATTTGTTAGAGATGAGGAGGAAGGTATGTAGACAAAACAATAAAGTTCTGCAATGGTTTGGTTCTGCGCTTAAGTGTTTTTTTATTAACTGGCTGAAATATTTACTTTTAGAGGGTTTATTCAAATTTTAGAGGAAGCGTTCATTGAACTGCGGACTGCAAGAGAAAGGATTCAAATTCAAGGTCCGGCGACTAATTCAAAACGTCTCTGCCGGTAACGTCTGAGGGAATTACCTGATCCAAACTGGGGACCTGAGAATTCTGACTCCGAATTGGGTGGAACTGAAAGCAGCGAAGATGAAGAAGACATTGATTTCACATTCGACGATGATGAGATTTCCGTAGATTCTTGTAGTTCTGGGGCAAATTCAGATACACAATTACTATAGAATGAAAAACTCTAAAATATTATTGCCTGGTATTATTAACAGGTGATTTTGAATAAACTGGTTTGTTTCTTACGTACAAAGTGAATACACAAATTTTCCGACAATTTTTTATATATGTGCCCAAAGCGCTGGGCATATTCCCGTGCATATTCCCACGAATGTGCCCGAAAAAATAAATGCCCGGGCATTTTACAACCCTAGTTTGGGCGGAGTTTTCCCCGAAGCTTATTCCAATTAAACCGATCCGACAGTCCAGGTTTAGGATGAATGATGACGATTTTTTCATCAGTCCTGTGTAGTGGTTAGTTGTCGTAATGGGCTTGCAAACAGTTAAGTATCCAATCCAATTTGCAGGAATAAACTCGCAATTTCATAATTTCACAATTGCTCAAAAATAATCAAACCGAATGGTGGAAATATACTGAGTGCCCTAGGTAAACATGATGCTATGCCATGCACAGGGAGATGTGTCGTCGCCAACTGCCACCGACCGAATTACAGAATACACATTTGCTATAATCCTTCAGGACCCTGTAAATATCCGAGCAATTGTTATAGAAAATAAGAAGCTATAGGCAATATTATTTCGTTTGAGAACTGAAACCCTTGGAATATTATCACAAATTTTGTCTAAAAATAGCAGAAATAATTATATTTATCTATTGCAGATTTTTTTTGAACCAAATTAATACCATAGGGTCGCCATCCTTTTGAATTTACTTAAAAATCTGCTTTTTACCCATCATTCCACAGTTAGGGTGCCCAAATAAGGGTATCATATTTTGAAACGAATGTCCCACAAAATCATATATACGCGACTCCTCATGAATAGGGTTGTAAGAGAATATTCTCCGAACACAATAGTTTATGCTTTATGCTCCGTTTATGAATGATATAATTCGGAAACATTCGTCATTCACATTTTGATATTGTATTGTGTGAGCTATGAAATTGATGACTTAAATAAATATATATCCACTCCAATCCGATCCAATAGTCCATGCATGAATTGAAAATTTTTGGGGCAATTGCTACAGAGTTTGAGAAATTAACAAAGTTACTCATGAACCTCTAGAGAGAAAAGGGGAAAACGTGTGTCACACGCTGTGAATACTTTCAAAATTGGACGAACAATCATTGGAATGGCAATTGGCTTTTTGATTTAAATTTTAGTTTTGCGTTGACGAAATAATTTCTTAGAACTATCTCTGATTCAAACCTGACCGTAACATAATTTCTTGTAACTACGTCAACATACAAACATGGCTTTAGTTTATTGAATGTCTTGCATGAAGCCATGAGGGCAAACCTCAAACGTTGAATTACGGGTGGTGCTGGGTGTCGGTAATTATTATCAAAAATTATTTTTGACTTGATAGTTATGAAATCCATTTTGCCGTTAAATAATAAATGCTTCGTATTTTTTCAAGTAAAAATTAATTCTAACTACTAAATTGGCGTGTCACTTAAATGAATTCGATTGTATTTTGTCATATACCGGGCCGCCAGAAGTTCTAGCGTCTTTTATTAACAAATGAGTGAGAGTATTCAGGTATCACACAGTCTGGATTGTTTATCCTTTATTTCTGTGAAGTTTTATAAACAACATTAAAAATTGTATTATTTTTAAACACTTTTAGGATGACTGGACCCTTCTGATAAAATTTGTTGTTTTTCACATAATCAAACAAATATATTCCTCTGTACATTGCAGGTGCATCTATTCGAAGTAAATTGGTTGCTGTTTTAATTATTTCTGAGTTGCGTTTATTTTAATTTGTGACATCACATTTTCAATTTCAATATTCTTATCATCCACCAACATGCTTATGTAACTAAAGAGTAAAACTACGCTCGCAAGGTTTCTTTCTCAATAATTGAATTCGATTTTTCCTGATATTCTTCAGAATTTTTTTTGGACTCTATGATACACAGATCTTGCCCTCAGATCGAACCAAATGAAACAGAAGAAATCTTCATTAATAATAATCCAATGTCCAGGAATGAAAGATAAATTTGTCTAACCATCTAATGTAATTTGCCCGATATAATAAATATAATTAGTCAAATGAAACAATAGGTCAACCTTTTTACCAGAAGACTGGGTTTAGAAAATTCAAAAGCGGATTCCTATGATCAAACCTTCACAAAAGTTGTTCAGGAATGTAAATGTCTACAACATATAATGAATTCCTCCCAGTCCAAATTCAACATTTTGTCGGGAGGACCTTTGGGGTTTTTTTTATTAGAAGCGGTAGCATCATAGAACATAGATAATACGATCGAAAAGACAAGTTGGCGGGTTTTTGTTACAGGTACCTGAAGCAGCATGTACCAAAGACCAACCAGAATACGAGATCTCAACAGAAAAGAAAATTCACACTTAGTGTAGCCAACCAGATTACGCGGTCTCAGACCTCCCACTCACCTCCCCACTCCGCGTCGTATCTCTTACATGTACATCAGGAATGTTGCATTACCAACAACCCAAGATGTCTCATCTATAAGCCCCCGGCGCAGCCGGTGGAGCCTATACCTTGGTCTATGCGGTAGCATAAAGTCTGTAGCTATGTATATGTTCCTCACCTTGCTTTGCATACTTTTGGCAGATCGAGTTGACTAGTAAAAACTTGGTCGGGAATCCTAAATGGCTCCGTTGGAGGTTGGATTGGAATTGGTGGACTCAACGGTTCCGCTGTCGAGACGACAGAAAGGGAAGCCTGCTCCTCAAAATTCATCACAAATGCTTCAAGCAAATTTGCTCTAAAAGTAATTTGGCCACAAGGAATATTAGGATCTCCCTGAAAAGTAAATTGTACACATAAATTTCTGTATTTATTAATTATTACTTACAATTAGCTAATTTTCATTGTAATTGAACATTTAAATTTTTTATCCGTTATCCTCATTGTCCTGGAACGTCAGAGCGAGTAATTTTACAAGGAAATTTTATTTGCACCACTGACCCTTGATGCGATTTGAAATCTAGAATGGTTGGGTCACTCCGCGCACTTTTCAGGTTTAAGTCAGCAAAGTTGATCTTTCTTTGGAATTCTGGCAGTGGATGTGTGAGTAGAATGCGTGCCGTGTCGTCTCTTTTTTTCCCTCGCCGCCTAATTAGGGTGTCCGTTTTTGATATGACCCGAACTTGTTTTTCTGAAAGACCTTTGCCCCAAACCCTCAATAATGTCATCAGCTCACGCAACTCTGAAAATTTGATTTTGAAAACACTGACATATTTGAATCAAAGTGCACAGCGGGGAGTCTTTGTTCTCAAGATTTTAGCATGGGATATCCGCTTTTGAATTATCTGAACCTAGTCTTCTGGTAAGAAAGTTGATGCGATGGCCTAAACGATCAGAATCCTGTTAAGTTTAACCGTCAGACATCCTTCTACTACTGCACATAGGCCAAGTCCTATTCAAATTTGAGTCGGGCAATCCATTTTACAGCAGGATAAAATCAAAAGCGTGGACGCATTGACTTCTTAAAATTGAACAGGCTGGCACACGTACCCCTGGACTAAATTCTAAATATAAAAAACGCATAAATTATACTTAAAGAAACGCCGTCCCAACTAAAATACGATTTTATTCTGAATTCGATAATCATGACCTGTTTTTTATGGATGCATTTATTTCGAACTCAAAATACAAAGCAAAATAAAATGTCGATGTCCAAAATAAAATTGAACCTTTGGCTTGACATATTCTGATTTAATTTTCAAGACTGACAGACTGAAGGACGGGCTACTTTCTTGCTAGTTTAAATTGCTTTATTAAGATTGGACATATTTCACACGCGCGCCCCAGAGTTTATTTCTAAAATTAAAAGTCCATCCATCCATAATGACGTGACATTCTGATTTCGACCATCATGAAATTCAAAATTAAACTTTTAATACAATACTAATGAAGAGAACAAAAAAGAACGAACGTCGTCATAACTGTGCAAAAACAAGTAATTAAAATGACAAATGCAAAGGACTTTCAAGAATTAATTCCATGCTAATTATTTTCAATTCTCCCCACGAACATCCTGCACGCACAGTCATTACAATTTCCTGTTTTGCAATCTCTTCCAAAGAAAACTTTACAGAATTCTCCGTTTAACCCTGACTTTTGTTATATTTGATACCCAAATAACTAAAGTAAAGCACGATAGACCTGTAAAATACATGAAGGTCGAAAACATATCACACACTTGAACAGATCAGGTAGACGAACTGATTTATTTTATTCGTCTGCCCGTTCCATATTGATGAAAATTTAATGTCACAGCTCATCGTTTTAAATGTTATACAGGGTGTGCCAAAGAAATTTCTTTTCTACTGTGTCATTGTGTTGACCATTTTATCATCCTCCGCATGCCAATCATTTTATTTGCATGACCGGCATTCTATTTCAAATTTAAATTCTACAAACGCATGCGTGTTGTCGTCAATCACATCACTGGCCACGTTCATTTTAACGTTTATGATGGCTCCGCCATCTTAGATCCAATCCCATGCTCCGCCACTATTCGAGAATCCCACTCATCCCATTTGGTGATTCGCCTTATGGGGGAGGAGCCAATGAAGTATTCTTATTGTAGGAGTACATTCTTAGTGTGACGTCTATTATATGTCAATTAATGTGTGGCTCTTAAATTACATGTACAGTGAGACAAGAAAGTAGCGCAATCCATCGTGACACAAGTTTGAATAACAGTGGCTTGAAAATGGCTTAGTGTGGAGCCAAAACTTTCCAACCACTACTGAACTTTATGACTACGATCATTAAGATGGAAAGGGAACCACTAGGCATAGCCCTTTCAGCTTCCGCATAGTAGATGAATTGATTTCCAAACGTTGCCGATGAGGTAGTTTCCGTACGTACGTAGAACAAAACCCCAGCCAGAGTGCAAGGCCGAGGGACCGAGACGAGACTAGAAGTCTCAAGAGCTATGCTCAACCCAATGAAGGGGAGACAAATTGCTCATCCTCGGATCTTCTGACCGGACATTGAGAAATGGAGCGATAATTCTGCCGCCACCCTAAGCCTTTTTCCCGTCACTTTTATTCAAAAGGGTGTCACGATAGATTGCTTCACACAGTACAGGTGGCGTGGCACAGCTGCGACAAATCAAGACATTGATTAATTTGGTTGTTCAGTTACGCAATCCTAGATAGAGCTACCATGATCGTTTTGGAGCAATGGGTCTAATAAAAATAATCAATTAGTCTCCTCAAAATCTTTCCCACTACTACGGTTACCTAGCCTACCTAGCACGGCAAGGGTTTGTTAGTATATTTACATAAAAAAACGGTGTATGACAGATAATAATATATTGCGTCTTGGACAGTAATTTGGTTGTCTGCGTGTACAACAGACAGAATTTTACTTTGCCCTCAGGTGACACAGAGTATTTCACCCATTCTTAGTTTGAATACAGTCTTATTATGCTTATGTCCATTGCATGTGTACAGTGTATTCCATAGCTGCCAGCGTCGTGAAGACGGACGTCTTCGAATGCACGGACATTAGATACTGTCCACACGTCGGATAGCACAACTATCATTGGATTACAACTTAAATTTGGCATTGTGCCTGCCAATTAAACTTAATTGTTCTGAGAATTCAGTTTTCCTCTCTCATTTTCATGCAGATAATGCGAGAGCGATGCTTTTTACAGAGATTTCACGCGAGGAAATCACCATACTTATAGGATTATATTTTGCATTAATACTTATGCCACCATGAACATTGTGATAATCAAAATATCATGTGAGTTTGTAAATTCTTGAGTGGTGTTATCATTACTACTTATGCATGCATGAACATCGTGATAAACAAAATATTACTAGAGTTTGAAACGCAATACAGTTTTCATCGACTATCAAGGCTGAAAGTGTAAGTAAGGAAACCACCAGTACTGGATAGATTAGTTTTTCTTAAGTGAAAGTGAATTGAGAAACGCAGTTTTAACTACATAAAAATTCACGGTCGGGCAGTCAATGAACGCCAGTCGATAACAATTAGGACTTGAGTTAAAACATTGAAACTAAATGTTTAGTCATATAGAATTCTTCAGTTCAAATTAGCGTTTTTTTACTGAAACGAATTCTTGACTTATCAAAGATGGAAAACACAACAGGTTTTGAAATTGAATTTCAAACAACGGAAGAACCAAAATTAGTTCATAATGAAAGGGTTTGGTGTAGTTTTTTTGGAGATCCGGTGGCTATGTTCCTGATCGGTGGGATTGGTATGTCCTTAGTAAGCTTAATCGGAATACCTGGAAATATTCTGACCGCCATTGTGTTGTCCCGTCCGGCGATGCGGACATCCACAAATATTCTATTGCTGGGACTAAGTGTTTTTGACTTGGTTTTTGTCCTCATGGCATTATTGAGTTTTGGAATTCCTTTCTCCATTGCATATTTCCGTGTGAACCGTTTTGAGTACTTCTGTCGTACTATCTTCCGTCCAGTGTACATCACTTACTTTAGACCCCTCGTTTACGGTGGTAAGGATTTTATTCAAAAAAGAGACGGAAAGTACAGGGTGAGTAATATGTAGTGCCGTATCAATTTCATGCGCTGAATGTTAGCTGACCTAGGGCAATATACATTACTCACCCTACCCTTGTACAGGAATAGCCCAAAAGTTTTGACTCATGTTTTCATTTATTTGACATTTCAGTCCAACTAGGCTCTACGTACTTTACCCTAGCGGTGACACTGGAGAGATTATTTGTCGTTTACCGTCCACTGTTGGCTCGGCCTTACTGCACTGTTAAAAATGCAATTAGGGTCTCCCTAATTATTGTCACATTCACGATTTTATTTTCACTTCCAACCTGGCTGGATTATAAAATTGAGAGTAATTACGATGAGAATGGGACTTGGACTAACTACACCTTCAAACCTCTCCTGTTGAAATATCCGGATTATATTCTTTATGGAAGTTGGTTTTTTATGTTTCTTTACCGCATCATACCAATGACAGTACTTACTGTTCTGAATGTCCTCACATACCTCAAGGTATGTGGTTAATGGGTATATGTGGGTATAATGAACATATGGATATCCGTAAGGGTGTGATTTTAGCGCACGACAGATTATATGAAATTCACGACAGAAAATATGAAATTCACGACAGAAAATATGAAC
>JAQFYE010003246.1:0-15811 GCA_034694305.1 Protaphorura glebata
AGTGGTGAAAGTCTGTGACCTCCGACCTTGTCTGAACAAATAGTAACCCGGGTTACTATTCGGTAATTTACGGTAGTCCTTTTTGAGATACTTCCTCTCTTATTCCCACGACCAAGCAACGGATTATTTGTAACTCATTCTAACCCTAAAAAGAAATGTCCAGGAATATGTGACATAGACTTTCACGAGTTCAAATAAGAAATAGGACTAGACATAGCTTCAAACAAAACTGCTGAGAGCTATTTTACTTTTGTACCCAAGTCATCCATTCGCTTATGAGTCGCAGACAAAAGTTCGTGATGAGAATCCCAGAACCCGTCCTGTCAAGGTGTCTCCAGATCAAAAAACGGTAACAAAAATTATTGATTCGAGCACCGCATCTAAAAGAGATCCTTCATAACTTTTATTCTTATGAGGAAGAAGTTTACGGACTTATATATTTTATTCCATGATTCCTATTCAATGGCAATACGCGCCGGGCACGAACCATGATTCTCATTTTTACTCTGTTCTGGATCCGGTAATTTTGTCAATGAGAAATGACAAAGTGATGTGAACAGTTTTCCTTTTTAGAGACTACAAACTTGGAAACATGATATGGTAGACAATTTTCTTCAACGTTATACTAAGTCTGGCTCGGAAAAATTAAAGGCGTATAACAGGGCAGCACCAATATATAGAATTCATTTCTCTCCGTCTCTAGGCATATTTGATTAGTTTATTCTGGCGATTCATATTTTTGTATTACTCGGATTTCAAGAAATCTTTACATCATTGAGAAAGGACACCGCAGACACAAGGTGATCAGAGTAGCGTGACCCTGTCAAGTGTATCCAGAGTATGGTGTTATCTAAATTCAACTTTTTCAAAGTCAAACATATCTACTTGTATTTGTTTATAGTCTGTTAAAAATTCAGTCAACGTGACAAGATATGTTTTCCAGAAATGTGTGTCCAAGTTGAGTTCGTGACACACGCGCAAATTCCAAATAGTGAGGAGTTTGGATCAAAGCTAAGACTAAAGCTATAATTCCACCCGTAATTCTTGGAAGTACACTTTCATTTGATGAATAATGAGTCTAATTGTAGTTCCTCGAAACTTCGCTTTCATGTTTGGTATTTAGTCTTATGATGTAGCGCTAATTGCTGTTCTTTAATCAGGATAGCTCATGAATAGGTCATGAGTGCAGTCATACAATGCTATTATACTCCAGTTATTCCATCAATGCCGTCCCCCGAGGTTACGTCACTTCATTACTAATCTCCGGACTTTCACTCTACTTTCTTAATTTTCGCGCAGTTAATTTTTATGTATATTGTGATACTTTTCAGCTAATCAAATCATTTTGGCTTTTAACAACTTTGATGTACTGCAATTTCATTTGAGTAGTTAATAGTCATTTGACTGGAATAAATTGACTCCCACTTCAAAATAGAGGACGAATAAAACTATAACAGTCTAACTCTAAATCACACTTTCCCATTCAGACAATTGTTTGTGACTTTCTTATGACTGTATTTATTCAATCCAATAAAATCAGGGTTAATAAAACATTCATTACACAACTACATACAATGACTTTAAAAAAATATCACCATCTACCAACGTCATTTTATTCGTCTTTAATAATTTAAACAAAAAACACTAAAGCCTAAAGAACTCCTACACGTACACTGAGATAAAACCTCCACTTAATACCATAATAATCAGACAAAATAATGGAAATGAAATTGAACTTGCTTCCAGCACTCTCTTCATGTCACAGGATAAATGCTTCAAAAAGTTATGGGAAGAAGACCACGAGTTGAACTAATCGTATGTTTCGGGCAACTAGGACCTTAACCTTATAAGTAATTTCAACGGTTGAAACCTGAATTCGGTTTAAAAAATATTGAATTCATGCCATTTATTCAATATATTTTGCATATCAATTTTGAACGTTAACGAAAGTGTTGTCGCTTGATGTGAGATGACTGACGCGGAATCGCTGGACTGAACAGCTTGACTGGAAACAAAGTTAGAATCGACTAAACTTTTCCGGAAGTACGTAATACCAGGCTTCAGCCTCATGCGTCACACAACGTCTTTTTGAGATTTTACACATATAGGGTGGCACATAACTATGCTTATCATGTCGGTCTGTCAATAAGGAAGAGAAAATGTCATATTTCAAACCATCAGACGCCTTACTCCCATTTTCAAGACAAAGACAATAATAGTCTTAGTCTTAACTCTCATGTCTTTAAGCCAGAAACAACAAATTAACTGATACATTCCTATATTCCAGCAAACCTTTATTCAACTACGAACGAATTCAATTAAAAATTTTCCCTTGTCTTTACTGCTCGATCAGTTCCCAAATTCAACAATTTCTGAGACAACCTTCGATCGCCTCACAAATTCCTTTCAAATCTGTGCCACATACAGAAATGCCTTGAATGCAAGTTTTTTAGCAAGCTCATACAATGTAATCTGTCAAATAGGGATTTGGGTCCTTGCCTCACTTTTGGCCGGGTTTTGGAGGTTTTCAGGCAATTGGCGTAACAAGCTCCAAACCTAATGAAATCCCATGAACTCGTGCCAGAAACCGCTAAAACCATCGGAAAACTGGAGTTTTACTAATTCCTTTTATACGCTAAATCAAAAATCGGAAAAAAGCGATTGGCGCCTCGCCGTTGTCAAGACATAAATTTTGTTGCGTGACTCGGGATAACAAAACAGTCAATTTTGTCATCGCTCCCCGCGTCAAATAACCTCGTCCATCTGGTGAGACATGATAAAAAGTGAACCTCCTGACTTTTTAAAGTACAACAACATTAATCTTTACAAAGAACGTTCGTCGTCAGTCGTATCGTAAGAAACTTTAAGATGGTCATCTGTTGCGCTATTTGTCAAGGACGGTTGGAGATTCCAGTCGTTGAAGGAAATTTGGACGGTGATGCAAGAACAGTGGCGATTAAATGTGGCCATACATTTCATTTCGTGTGTATCCGGAAATGGTGGCAAACCTTGCTTGGGTAAGATTGGATTAACTTAACGTCTGAACTAATTAATAAAGATTTTGGAAAATCTCATTGGTAATGAAAGTATTCGTAATCAACATTTTGACCATACCCCAATGTTTGTATTAAAAAAAAAGGTTTTCATGGTCAAAGGTCAACCTTTGGGACTGGACGCCAAAAGCGTAGTGTATTGGTACCAATTTTGAAATAACAAACTCAGTCCTGTTTGTTTATAGTCAAAAGGCTTAGCTAGAAAGGAAGATGACCTTTTATAGACCCCCACAATGACCAAGATGTGATCTATTCTTGAATGTTTAAAAAATCATTGAGCTGAATATTTCTATCACACAGAACTCAAATTCAAACCCCTGCGTTCCGAGTCCACTGCCCAATTTGTCGGGAAGAAAACATTCCCGAAGTTTTCAATATTCAATTCTTGACAGCCGATGACAGTTTGTTTCCACCAGAGCACGAAATGCATGAAACGATTATTCTTGAACTTAACATTGAGGAGGCTCAGGAGGAATTGAATGCGATCCGACGAGAATTAGACATGAAGAATTTTCAGATGTAAGAAAATAATTTTCACAATAAAAAAATACCCCACAGATTTTCTTAGTGGATTTGATCGGATTTTAGATATGTTGTAGCCATTGAAAACCTGAACAACTTTTGAGAAGGTTCGAGCCTGACACGTACGTAGAACAGTTTGGCGGTCAGGAACGCATTTCCCAACTACACCTTCTGACGTCATTGATGCGTCGCGGATTTCTTTGACCTCACTTATGGCATTTGGAACCCACATTTCTTTGCAGCCAAACGGTTATACTTCGTCGAGTATGACCTTCAGAAAAGTTGTTCAGGAGGTCAATGGCTACAACATTTCAAAAATGCAGGAAAATCCAGCGACCTAGTTTTTCCCGTAAGAAGTGTGGAGTGTTCTTGGATAATTTTGGTTCCAAGTGCTCAAATTGGTTTAATATTTTTTTCCAGTGCTACCCAGGAAGAAGTCATTGTCGTTAGGAAAGCTGGAACTGACCAAATTATAAAGTAATGAAAAAATCATTGTCCAAAATTATTAACTTCAGAATAAAATTAAAATTGTTTTTATGTTCACAGGGAGCGTGATTTTATCCTTGGCGAACTGAAAGGTCAAAAAGAGAGTGCGGACTCATCCCAACGTTCCGGAGGATGTAGAATTGTCTAAGCGTTTGTCTAAAACACAACTAATCTTCCTACATGACAACAATTAATTCATATATATATATATAAATAGTTCTGTGAAATACGAATATTTTTTCTTTGCTTATTATGATGAGGTGATTGTTCGCGTATACAATAAAATAAAATGTGAGTAAAATCAAAATAGGGCTATGTTGTATTTACGATTAACAATGTCATTAAAGATTAATATTTGAAGGTCGTGGATTAAGTTAGTCTGAACTAGAAAGAATGATCGAATGGGAAAGTTTAAGAGAAACTAGGTAGAATTTTTTAGAGCTAACCAATAACAAATAATATGGAGGAATAATTTACACTAGTACGAATTAAAACTGCTATACTTTCTACAAATTTTTAGTGATAAAATTAAGCGAGTGAAGTGGATTTTGAAGTTAACCGAATTATAGTGCTTTTGATGGACTATTGAAACTTGATAACTGTCCTCCGAAGAAGATACAATTCGCTGATTTGTTAAGGTTTCTATATGAGTACGTTTGTAGGGCCTATCGTGTGTCAATTATTTGGCTGATTCAACTGATAAGAATACCTACGTGCAATTATTCTGCGCTTACATTTTTGACGTCAATTCGAGAGACATGTACAATTGTTATTGTAATGTGATATTCTACTTCAGTGGACACATTGCAAGGTATTCGAGTATGTCCAACTAGATCAAGTGTACTCATGCCCGATATCCGACTCATTTTCATCAAAGTCCCGAAATCGGAGAATTATGAAATGACGTCCGCTCGTCTCCAGGGAACATTTTGAACAGAGACATTAAATAATTTAGATTAGACGTTAGGCGGACATATATTGCGTATTCATAAAATTCACACAGAGAATTAGAAGATAGGAGGCTGGTTCCGTTGCTTTCGTTCAGAACAACAAGGTCGCTATTTAAAGAGCGGTTAAAAATATTTGCCTGGTAGAATTTTATACCATTACACTACTACTACTACATTAACACTCACCTTCTACATAAATGTGTTTATTAGACTTGAATCCGGAATGTTAGGCAATCAATAACTTACGTGTATACGTGAATGCATTCGCAAACAGTCACTTTATTTAAACTCCACAGAAAAACCATTAAATGTTACCTATGAATATGAGTTGGTAGGTAGATACCGTGTGTCAAGTGGTAGTGCTCCCTTGTGACACGTTCCGGACTTTCCCCTGGAGAAAGGACAGTGAAAGTTCGGAGAGTCGGAATAATGTGATAGTAACCTCGCCTCGGTGGACTGCATTGCATAACTCTAACATGCATCATGCGTGGTATAATTGGAGTGTATTATTCCTTTATCTGCACGACTCTCTCGCGACCATCAAAAGGTCATTCCTGTATATTTAAGGGTTATCCTCATTACCATTGGCTCAAGAGACAACAACCATTAACGCTATGTCGTCAGTCTAAATACGAAGCATGCATTGCATTGAAGTGCTGGGAAACTAAAATTAGACTCATTATTACATCAAAGGAAAATGTATTTCCCAAGAATCATGAGTGCAATCATAGCTTTAGTCATTAGCTTTCATTATTTCAATGCAGACTCTTGCTATCATTTGGAACTCGGATTGCATTGTCACAAACTCTACTTACTCTATACTCCAGCACATACTGAAACCTATGTATGTAAAGAGTTCTTGCCACGTTGTGTGAATTTTATTACCCAACGTATGTATCAATTTTAGATTTTGACAAAAGCTTGGAATTAATTAACCAGTTGCACTTCCTAGAAGAGATTTCAATCTCAACAGATTTCATGCTTAATCGTTCTTTAGGCTGAATGTCAATTAGTGAAGGCATGTAGATTCGAAAAGACATTGGGCTAGAAATGCCAAATTATTTTAATATACCCAACAGAAAAGACGCACTAGTATACTTGAAGTTTCTGAGGAATGGTTCCTAAAGCCTTGAACCCCAATTCGAGGCGGCTCAGAAAGAAATAAGGCATGCAATTACTAGATAGTTGACACTGTGTAAAATCCAGTCAGACAATGTACACTCGCAAGTTACGAAATTGCAGCAATAAAACTATTATTTTAAAGCGCTCATACATTAATTTTAAATGGAACATGGTCTGGCGCGGTATTTATCCGCCGTTTTTTTACTTTCATTTTCTTCGAAAATTTTGAATGTTCTAGATTTGCGAGATGGACACATTATTCAGTAATGTACAAATTCAATCAAAATCTATCTCACAAGTGGTATCTAAACGCTAGGTTATTGATAGAGAACTATTTCCAGTTCATTCATTTTAGTACAGGAAACAATTTATGCCTATCTCAGTAACCATTCCATTCTCGAAATGTACATGTCCTACAAAATGTATCTCATTTTATCAAAGTTACAACGTTGGTGTAACGTTAACAAAATTGCATGCAATGTATTTTTTTTTTCAAATTCCTGGAACTTGAAAAGTGAACACTGTTCAACTCAATTGGTCACATAATTGTCAAAATTATCGGATCCAGAATGGCCGAGAAAAAATGAAAATGATGGTTTGTGTCCATAGTCGGATCTTGCCATTGGAAGGGAATGATGGAATAGGAATAGAACACACGACCCAACTCAGTAAACTTTTTTTTTCGATTAGAATAAAAGTTGTAAAAGATCTCTTGAGATGCGTTGCGCTAATCAATAAATTTTCTTTGGTTTTTGATATGGAGACACTAGGACAGTGCGGGTTCAAAGATTCACATCACGAACTTTTGTCTGCGACTCGTTCCTTGGGAATAGATAGGTTTGGGTACAGAAGTAAAATAGCTGTCAGCACTTTTGTCTAGTCGAAGCTAAAGTTTGGTCGTATATCGTGCATGAGCTTCATGAGTCTATGGTGAATATTCCTGGACTTTAGAAGTCGAAATACATAATATTTGCTCCGGCCGTTTATTTTAGTTTTAATTAGTTCTACTCCCCTTAATTGTTATTCACTGCCAGGCATGCATGGTCAAACTTAAGCCGTATTTTTAAAATTTTAATTATTTCATTGCATTTGGACGGAGGCGAACATTGATAATGAGAAAAAACTTCAGACATTGTGATACTAACGAAGTGGTATCGAATCCCACGCAATGAGTTGATAATGGAAAGAAAGTACAACTATGCTACAACTGACTGACTTTCATTATATAAGTTTTGTATTATTATGTCACAAGTGAGCCTATGCAGCGTACTGATTCTACATCAAAATTTACTTAAATTTTGATATTAATAGGAACAGTTCTAAAGATATGACTTCCCAAGGGTTGCTTGTAAAAATATATTATGAAGAAATGTGTCTGGAATGTAAGATGATTTGTATGATGATTTATCAGCGTTCCCAGCATATTAATACATGCGTTTCCAAACATGTATTAATCATGGAAACAAAAACATTTGCTACATGGAATTCGATCTGTTTTATTACTCGCACGTTCAATGCAATTTTATTTGTAAATAAATAGTGTGCCCGGAATGAAAGGCAATCAATGAGAATAACGTCACAAGTGCGATTGCATTTAAACCCTGCATGTCGATAATAGTAGTAAGTAAGAAGTTTTAATGCCGTAGATTCTAATATTTTCCGATCCGGATTGATAATAAAGGTTTGTCTATATAGATTTGGTTCTGCATTATCATTTATGTGTAGCGTAGCGTAAGTGAGTAAGAATGTTTGTCTAAATCCGAAGAAGTGCGTCTGGAAAGTAAGACCATCAATGAGACGAGTATCAATCAATCAATCATGCATGTGGTGATAATAAGAAACACATAATATGATTTTGGTGCATGGATGATATCTGATTCAGCAATCTATTGTATCTAATAGTGTTTAAGAGAATATATACCCCTGGAAGGTTAGACCATCAATGAGCTGAAGCCAATCCGATAATAGATTCTCGGTGTGGATTTGGATGTACATACATTATCGCTGAAGTTCAACGTACAGATTTTTGTGTAAATACGAGTAAGTAACTGGATTGTAAGACGATCAATGAGCATACAATTCCAGCATGATAATCAGAACCGGAGTTCTTGTGGTATTAAGATTATCAATGACAACATTTTTTCCGCTAAATTGGGATTGGGACTCTTAATTTATTAACAATCTTTTTTAGATGGTCTGAACATTCTCCGACTTTAAAATAGGATTTTTTCTAAATTGAACGTGTTTTCCCATTTTGAGAGAGGGGAAAGTAATCTCTCCCAACCGTGACGCCCTCCACCCGTGCAGTGTCTGGATTTTGGCGTTGACCTCTAAGAGGTCACCTCTTAGCCTGCACGCGGCCTATTACACACATATAGCGAATTCCAAACACGCACGATTATCTTAATTTTTGATAACATGATCAAGTGTGTCCGGAACGTAGGACATACATACAATGAGGTACATACACCACGCATGACCATCATCAGAAACGGATGATTTTAGTTTCATCACCGTTAAAAGTCCGAACTCACAATACCTTTACATAAGGATGTTCGGTCAGAATGTTGACAAGAGTGGAAACTGAAATTTTGGTCCATAATAAAAGAAATGAACTAACTACTAGTCAGCAGAACTAGTTTTAGCGGATTTCGACATGTATCGGTAACATATGGATTTGGATATATTCTTGTCCACTTTGCCTTACTGTGGAGCATGATGCGATTATGTCTCAAGCAGCGACGGCACCGCCCATTCTGTCCATCATTTATGTGTGTAAGAGCTGAGTGCGTCACTCCACAACGCACTCCATTTCCCTGTAAGACTCAGGAGGCTCCCCTTAGGTTTCTCACCAAATTTCAAACATCCGAAAATCTATCAAGAAACCACAGATCAATTTGGACACTCCGGGGTCAAGAGGTCAAATCCTTACCAGATATTCCCTTACAAATTAACATGGAGCAGAGTTGATCAAACTTAACATTACGTTCATATCAAGAAGGAGTAGCCAGGACATAACTCATCACACACGGCAATACCCAGAAATTGACAATTTTTATCGGTGACGTGATATCGTTTCCAATTCCTAAAGGTCATTTTCCAGATTAACGATTGCAACGAATCTCATGGTGAATTGTGAACAGCGGCTCTAAAATTCTTGAAATAGTATCAAATTACTCTAAAATGTAATGGTTTGATTGAACGCTAAATAGTGACGGAGAAACGTTATTTATCGCCAAATCGTGTATCGTGGTGTGTGCAAAAACGGTTGACCTTTACCTAACATAATCGTATAGCCGTCGTGTGTCGTGTTTTATTGCACGGTTCCGTCACAGACAGTTACAATGATATGTGCGAGAAACAGAACCAGATAATCATCCACAAATGAAACTGCGAAGTTACTGACGAGTGAATTATTTGATCAAACTTCAAGAGACTGACCCAATTATGTCGACGGCAATTGCTTCAACCTCAGAAGGGGATGACATGGATAAAGTCCTAACGTCCTACTTTGACAAAACAGTCAATTCCAATACTATCAAAGTAAGTCATTTTCCAGTTGTTCGGGCATACTTTTAATTAATATCCCAATATCTGGCATCTGGTGGGATGTCGAAACCTCGAAGTCGGCTCAAATCCCTAATAAAATTCGACGAGTCGGCTAGAAACATAATCCGAGGTCAAGTCAGGACAATAACCATGCAGCGATCTCAAGAATTTGTTGCATTTCAAAGTATTTAATGGTCGCTGACTTGAAGGATATTAAGCACTACTCATACATTTTGGAATGTAAACAAAAGATTCAAAAGAATAATACGGAAGTAAATTAATAATAATCATTTTATCCAAACAAATCTATTAGACACAGACATGTTTGCCATTTTGTAATGTTGTTTACTTATTATGCAATCACGAAATCAATTAAGCAAATCTCCAGAACGTAATAATGTGAATGTCCCGACCGCATGCCGCAATTGCCGCATGCCGATACCCGCTCAGTTAATTTAAATTGACCATAAAATTTAGCATACACACTCTACGGGTATCATAAAATAGCATAGACTTACTTAACTTTCATATTAAAGAATTGAATCTTACAGCATTAATTCGGGCATTGTATTTGGCATTGAGTGTTTAACATTTGAAGATTTGACTCCAAAGAATTAGCGAAAGTAGAATTAGTGTGAGAATATTTTTGGTCGTTTTGTTTAGAAAAGTACACGGGAAAGAGAATACTTAATCGGGTTCGGATTTCGAAAGGCGATCGGACATGTATGTACTTGCATTTTAATAAAGAATTGGTAATTGAAGTGAATCGAAGTTGAATTTAAAGTTCCGATAACTAGTTCTAAATTCGGTGGTACATGCATTGTCCGGCTGAATTTGTGAAACTTCGAACCTAAAACCAAAAATTTGAGTTGAACATAATAATTTTAGGAAAACTTTGTGAGTAAAAATAAATAAACAATCAGAGACGTCAATGTTATTGTGTGTGCGATTAGTTAAGACGCGTACGTGTGGGAGTGGGAGTCAAATGTCATTGTCTGAGTCTGATGCGATTGAAATGAAAATCAGATTAGTTTGACTTAGTTCTTGGATGAATTTTATGTGAATGGACGGATTGGAAATGAGAATCTGTGAATGGAACGATTATAAAGTTTCTTTTAACTTTAGTCACCGTCACAGTCGCGGTGACGGTCCCGTGCAGTGAATCAGTCTTCGTTGAGTCATTTTCTTGGCATTGGATTATTGGCGGCACTGCATTTCTTGGACTTGTTTCTTTTATCGTGATGAGTCTTACCATTTGGTTGGTTATCATTTGGGTTCACTGAGAAATTATTTTTGTACGGTTGTACCTACTAATCGTAAGTATATATGAATGGAGTCTAATTTTAGTTGTCCCATGAACCAGCTCTCGAATGCAATTCTGCAATCGCATCGCATTTTCCCATTTTGCAACCTCCAAAATTTTCCACGTCACAAATTTTGCATAAAGTTGAATTATCAGTCAAACCTAAAAGAAGACCAATAAATTTTCACACTGACACTGACAATTTATATTGACAGTTTTAAGTGTTTTGCCGAGCGTGGTTTTACTACACAGGGTGGAGTAGCTAGGTTCGACTGTAAGACAATCATAATGTGGAGATTTTTAAAACAAGTATGCAAGTGAATCCTGATCACAGTGAAAGTCATTGTCCTAATTTTGCCACTGTCATATTTCTGATATGATTTGGTGGTTTCAACGACTAATTCGGCGGAATTTTTACTTACTCCTTTTATGATAGAAAATGGTGAACTATTTTTTGGATGGTTGTTTTTTGTTTTATGTTGGTTTTAGTGCTAATTTTGATTTTTGTGTCCAAACAGGAAAAACCAACGCTCTCGAGTGAATTGAGTAAAAGTGATCTTCTGAAGATTTTATCATACCTCGAGGGGGAAGTCCAAGCAAGGGATGTGGTGATAGCAACTCTTAAATGTGAGAGAGTCAAACGGCTACTGGCTGACAATAAGTACTCACTAACCAGTGACCCTTTTTCTGCTCTGAAGAGGGATAGTTTTGCAACATTTGTCAATTCATCAGATTCCAAGGTACAATTACTGTTCAGCTTTTCTAAACAATTAGTTGCAAAATAGCTTTCGCTAGCGGATAGTTCTTGGCGCAGACGGTGCAGAGTTGTGTCTAGTGAATTTTGTGACCGTATACGTATTGACCGATTCAAGGTTAGTACGGCGAATTTTTGTTTACAAGAACATTTGATGAACTCATGATAAAAGAATTGGTCAAAGTGAGCACATCAAATATTTCATAATCTTTAGAGTGCTTTCACTGCTTTCTGCCCTTCCGTCACTTCTGTAGACCACAAATTCGCCGAAACGTTTGTCAGCAAACTGGACGAAGCCAAACTATCGGGCGAATATTCTCCGGCCGCGTCTATCTGATGTTCAGAGCAATCGTTTTGAAAATTACTAAATATGTAATTTATTTTAACTTATTTGGTGATGATAGGATGACGTAGAACTCGTCCGACTATGGGAAACCCAAAAAATATCTTTGGAAAGTCTTGTCCGACGACAACGACAAGCCATGAAACATATGAATAAAGTATTAAGTGACTCGGAGAGTATACATAGTCAAATGGCCATTGAATTGGAGCAAGAAAAAGCAAAAAACATTTCCACGAAAGGTAATGACAAAAAAAAGAGAAATTATTTTGTTGTGTCTTGTTCAGTTTAAAAAAATGCCTTCATTGGTCATTTTAGATGAAGCAAAATTAAGGGAAGAATTGGAAGTAGAGAAACAGTTACGTGGAAGACTAGAAACGGAGTTAAAACAAACACAAGAGGCTCATGAGAGTGAGAATGGTCGTCATAAAAATATTGTACTTCTGCTTTTGGCGGAGAGAAAAAGAATTATTCGGCAATTTGTGGAAGAAAGAAAGCGTTCCGCAGATTTGTCTGCAATGTTGGAAGATGAAAAACGACAGGCTTTAGCGATGGCCGAAGGTCTGGAAGAAGAGTCCCAAAAAGTAAGGACGGTGACTACTATGTACCAAAATGTTTGGATACTTTTAGTAATTGGTATTTCAAATTATTCCAAACCAGGCGCTAAGAATGGAGTCTGAGTTGGAAAGGCAAGCCAGCTCTTTTCGATTGGAAAGAGAAAGACTATCAGCGATGATGAAAGTTGAAGAAGATCGACGACTAGAAATTGAATCCCAATTGAAGGTTCTCCGTGGCGAGGTAAGGACTGATCATTTTCTAAAAAATTTTAAATGTAAATTTATATGAAGAGCTCAGGCACCCCTAGCTGGATTTTTAGTCTCTGTCCTGGACTGACAGCATTTATGATATTTTCCTTTCTCGAATCTATCGTTTCATAAGCAAAAAAACTGTGCAGGGGTAAATTACGTACCGGCTACTAATAGAAATTATACGGTAAGACCTTTGAGGATCAACACTTTTAAATACGTCGAGTGAAATGGGAAGCAGGGTTTTGAAAACACTAAAAAGTTTCCTAAAACATTGATTATTTTACACATTTTAATTGACATTCACCGTAAAGCAGGGTCAAAACGGTCTCTCTAGTAGTAGGGAAAAACTCCAGCCGAAGAGAACCTATTTGAAGCAACCACCAAATATTGTGAGTCGGAGGAAATCCGACCCTCCACATCGTGAAATGATAAGGGTACAGACTTATGGAATTTTTGCCGATTCTTTCTGCAATGAATATCGCTATCTGTGGAGCTATTTGGAACAGATTGCCTCTAAACAGAATAGGGATTAAAAATCCTTGTGGGGTGTCCGCAGTTCTGCTTTTTAATTTAATTCTTACACATCCACACACGTCGGAGTCGGTAATTATTTGTAAACTATTATTCGTTGGCTTTTAAAATCAAATGTGTCGTCTCGCTGGTTAGGCGGAGTCTTCGAGGAAGCAGCTTTCTGAAGCCCACTCTGTAGCCATGTTTCAGGCTTCCTTGCACAACCCTACCACCAATACTATTGTGAAAAAGAATCCAATTCAACCTCAACCTGCTTTGATTAGACCGATTGCTACTGTTAGCTCCGTTCCCGTTCCACAACCAAGTAATTTTTTGTCAAATATATATTTGTCGAGGGTGTCGAAATGTTCGGTAATCTGCACCAAATATTCGGTCATAAATTCTGAAACGGTCATAGAAAATTTGGAATGGCACGAAATGGGGTTTGGTTCCCTAAGTGTAGACATGTCCAAATTTTCGAAGTCCCGAGCCCGCAGGACCAATATTTATTTTTTTATTTATTTTTATTTATTTGTCTATCATTTTCTTTTTCCGAAAATATTCACAGTTCGTGCTAACTTGACGTAAATTTTTCGAAGGGTCTGGGAACTCACGGATCCCAACCCGTGAAATGGAGCCGCCATTATTTTTCGGGTGCCCAGAACATTTCGACTACCTGTATTTGTCAAGCTTCCTTACTGCACCTTTTTTATTGTTATACATATTCAAAACCACCGTTCAAGGTTTTTTAAAGAAACTTCATTGATTGTTCTTCGTTGATTTTGATAAATAGCCACAGGAATAGCTAAGTCTGTCTCGCCGGTGCAACCCCCACCCCCAGTCTCTCTCAATAATGTGGCGGCATCTGTCTCTAACTCCATGCTCCAAGTATGTCGTCCAATATATCGTCTTCTTCTTCTTCTTAATCTTTTTAATTGTTGATTGTTGCTTTTTATTGTTGGGATCGAATTCGTTTTCGGCGGAGTATTCGTTTTTAATCCTACATTGTTTCATTCAGGGAAAAGCAAGTACACCTGAGAAATCTGGTTCCATTGTGGCTCCAAAGAAATACACTATGGGACGAGGTGCGCCACCAACTCCCCCCGTACCTCCAGTTTCCGTGCCGTAAGTATAAATGTTTTATGTTATTAGCGTGAATTTTTTTTTGAAAATCTTATAGATATTGAGTGTCGAAATTGTACAATCTCGACGGTCCGTCCAGTTGCAATCTAGAATCTTTTTCGTACATTTCTCTATATTAAGTTTGACTCCTTTTTGCGATTTTGCCACTTTAAAGCCCTTTTTGGGAATTTAATTAATTTTTCGTAGTATAAACCTTTTTGAGCCACGCGATAGAATTAATTTTTACTATTTTATTTTTCAGTAGTGCAAAAAGTAGACCTGGGACAGAATGGAGTGGAGGCTTGGGCTTAGAACAAACAAATCAAAAACTTGTAAAGGTTCCACCCCCAGTTCCACCGAACAAACCATCAGTGGTGACCCCGAAACCGTCAGTTCCCCCAAAAAGTGGAAGTCTTACTGCCAAAATTCATGCAGCCAAATTAGAGCAGCAAATTACCTGAACTAAAAGAAAACTAGAGATGAGACTATGCAAATTGCACTGCACCAAATCCTACGAATTTAGTGATTTCTTCAAATTCCTACCAGGTCTTAGGTCAATGGTCAGTTAATTGATTTGACGCCATTGTGATTATTCTTAATCAGACTCTAGACGTGACGTAGGACTAGGACCCGAATCTGGACCGAACTTGACTTTAGATCTTAAACATTTAATTGCATTGTATTTAGGTAGACTGATTTGACCTCTTTGCTATTTAGTGTACAATGTGGCGGAGAGACAAGGCAGCAAAACCTATTCCGTGCATTTAATTTTAATTAATTAGTTAGATAATTTTGATTGTATTGTATTGCAAAATGAGCTGAGCTCTTACAACAACTCACAGATCTCTTCTCCAACAAACTACAAACCATTTAGGTTCTTACATTTTGAATTGACTGTTTTTGTTTTCTTCGATTTCTTTTTTGTACGAGTAAACTACGAGTACCATTGTGACGTCACCTAATTGATTATGTGAGCTTAGGGAGCCTGAATCTAAAATAATTAGTAAATAGAATTTTCTTGATTGACACATCATTAGTGATGAGCAGCTAAATTTTAAATCATCCAAAAGACTTTTACCCAAAATGTAAAGTCCAATTCTCCAATTCCAAAACAATTAAGAAACTCCCAACAGGGAAAATGACAATTTTATTTGGGAGAGAATATCAAATATACATTAAAATTGAAATAGGTGAGTGAAACCTGTCTCTACGACCATACTCCAAAACCCTCAGTGTCTAGGTGTGGACGTGCCCCAAATTTTTGAAAAGGGGGGTACCGGCTCGCGGCTTC